>CATKUP010000543.1:0-133000 GCA_949786385.1 Onychomys leucogaster
TCTAAAGCAGAGTGTGATCAATGGATGAGAACTCTGCTGTGTGTTTCACTTCAGAAATGGAGTTAAATCCCAGGCTCTGAGTCTTCCTACAAACAAGATTTCGTTTCAGGGAAGGGCAGTTACTTTACAGCTCAAACGAACTACTTCGTTCAGGAAGCTCACACGTTTCTCATCTTAAATGACAAGCATTGGATCCTGGAGTACCTGTGCTTTGTATCAATTTCAGAGGCAGAGTTGGACTCGATATGGTCCGAATGTCTAAGAAACACCGTTCTTGTGTTCTCAGCACACTCATGTTTCCTGCTGTCTTAGAGATTCTAGAAAGCAAGATCGTGCTTCTTGGTCTAAAGCAGAGTGTGGTCTATATATGAGAACTCTCCTGTGTGTTTCACTTCAGAAATGGAGTTAAATCCCAGGCTCGGTGTCTTCCAACACTCAAGACTTTGTTTCAGGTAAGGGCAGTGACTTTTCAGCTAAAAGGAACTACATCATTCACGATGCTAACACGTTTCTCATCTTAACTGACAAGCATTGGATGTTAGAGGACCAGTGCTTTGTCTCAGTTTCAGAAGCAGAGATGGACTAGATATGGTCGTTATGTGTAGGAAACACCGTTCTTTTGTTCTCAGCACACTCACGTTTCCTGCTGTCTTAGGGACTCTAGAAAGCTAGAGCGTGCTTCGTGCTCTAAAGCAGAGTGTGATCAATGGATGAGAACTCTGCTGTGTGTTTCACTTCAGAAAAGGAGTTAAATCCCAGGCTCTGAGTCTTCCTACAAAAATGACTTCATTTCAGGTAAGGGCAGTTACTTTACAGCTCAAACGAACAACATCGTTCCCGAAGCTCACACGTTTCTCATCTTAAATGACAAGCATTGGATGCTGGAGGACTTCTGCGTTGTATCAATTTCAGAGGCAGAGTTGGACTAGATATGGTCGGTATGTGTAGGAAACACCGTTCCTTTATTCTCAGCACACTCACGTTTCCTGCTGAATTAGAGAATCTAGAAAACAAGAGCGTGCTTCTTGCTCTGAAGCAGAGTGTGATCCATGGATGAGAACTATGATGTGTGTTTCCCTTCAGAAATGGAGTTAAATCCCAGGCTGTGAGTCTTCCTACAAACAAGACCTCGTTTCAGGGAAGGGCAGTTACTTTACAGCTCAAACGAACTACTTCGTTCAGGAAGCTCACACGTTTCTCATCTTAAATGACAAGCATTGGATGCTGGAGGACCTTGCTTTGATTCAATTTCAGAGGCAGAGTTGGACTCGATATGGTCCGAATGTGTAAGAAACACCGTTCTTTTGCTCTCAGCACACTCATGTTTCCTGCTGTCTCAGAGATTCTAGAAAGCAAGAGCGTCCTTCTTGCTTTAAAGCAGAGTGTGATCAATGGATGAGAACTCTGCTGTGTGATTCACTTCAGAAAAGGAGTTAAATCGCAGGCTCTGAGTCTTCCTACAAAAAAGACTTCATTTCAGGTAAGGGCAGTTATTTTACAGCTCAAACGAACACCATCGTTCCCGAAGCTCACACGTTTCTCATCTTAAATGTCAAGCATTGGATGCTGGAGGACCTTGCTTTGTATCAATTTCAGAGGCAGAGTTGGACTCGATATGGTCCGAATATGAAAGAAACACCGTTCTTTTCTCTCAGCACACTCATGTTTCCTGCTGTCTCAGAGATTCTAGAAAGCAAGAGCGTCCTTCTTGCTTTAAAGCAGAGTGTGATCAATGGATGAGAACTCTGCTGTGTGATTCACTTCAGAAAAGGAGTTAAATCCCAGGCTCTGAGTCTTCCTACAAACGAGACTTCGTTTCAGGTAAGGGCAGTTACTTTAAAGCTCAAACGAACAACATCGTTCCCGAAGCTCACACGTTTCTCATCTTAAATGACAAGCATTGGATGCTGGAGGACTTGTGCGTTGTATGAATTTCAGAGGCAGAGTTGGACTAGATATGGTCGGTATGTGTAGGAAACACCGTTCCTTTATTCTCAGCACACTCACGTTTCCTGCTGAATTAGAGAATCTAGAAAACAAGAGCGTGCTTCTTGCTCTGAAGCAGAGTGTGATCCATGGATGAGAACTATGATGTGTGTTTCCCTTCAGAAATGGAGTTAAATCCCAGGCTCGGTGTGTTCCAACACTCAAGACTTTGTTTCAGGTAAGGGCAGTCACTTTTCAGCTAAGGCGAACTACATCGTTCACTAAGCTAACACGTTTCTCATCTTAACTGAAAAGCATTGGATGTTAGAGGACCAGTGCTTTGTCTCAGTTTCAGAAGCATAGATGGACTAGATATGGTTGTTATGTGTAGGAAACACCGTTCTTTTGTTCTCAGCACACTCACGTTTCCTGCTGTCTTAGGGACTCTAGAAAGCTAGAGCGTGCTTCGTGCTCTAAAGCAGAGTGTGATCAATGGATGAGAACTCTGCTGTGTGTTTCACTTCAGAAATTGAGTTAAATTACAGGCTCTGTGTCTTCCTACAAGCAAGAATTCCTTTCAAGTAAGGGCAGTCACTTTTCAGCTCAAACGAACTACATCGTTCACGAAGCTCACACGTTTCTCATCTTAAATAACAAGCATTGGATGCTGGAGGACCTGTGCTTTTTATCAATTTCAGAGGCAGAGTTGGACTCGATATGGTCCGAATGTGTAAGAAACACCGTTCTTGTGTTCTCAGCACACTCATGTTTCCTGCTGTCTTAGAGACTCTAGAAAGCAAGAGCTTGCTTCTTGCTCTAAAGCAGAGTGTGATCTATATATGAGAACTCTGCTGTGTGTTTCCCCTTCAGAAATGGAGTTAAATCCCAGGCTCTGAGTCTTCCTACAAGCAACACTTCGTTTCAGTAAAGGGCTGTTACTTTACAGCTCAAACGAACTACATCGTTCACGAAGCTCACACATTTCTCATCTTAACTGACAAGCATCGGATGTTATAGGACCAGTGATTTGTATCATTTTCAGAAGCAGAGTTGGAATAGAAATGGTCCGTATGTGTAGGAAACACCGTTTATTTGTTCTTAGCACACTCACGTTTGCTGCTGTATTAGAGAATCTAGGAAGCAAGAGCGTGCTTTCTGCTCTAAAGCAGAGTGTGATCAATGGATGAGAACTCTGCTGTGTGTTTCACTTCAGAAAAGGAGTTAAATCCCAGGCTCTGAGTCTTCCTACAAAAATGACTTCGATTCAGGTAAGGGCAGTTACTTTACAGCTCAAACGAACAACATCGTTCCCGAAGCTCACACGTTTCTCATCTTAAATGACAACCATTGGATGCTGGAGGACCTGTGCGTTGTATCAATTTCGAGGCAGAGTTGGACTAGATATGGTCCGTATGTGTAGGAAACACCGTTCCTTTATTCTCAGCACACTCACGTTTCCTGCTGTCTTAGAGATTCTAGAAAGCTAGAGCGTGCTTCTTGCTCTAAAGCAGAGTGTGATCAATGGATGAGAACTCTGCTGTGTGTTTCACTTCATAAATGGAGTTAAATCCCAGGCTCTGAGTCTTCCTACAAACAAGATTTCGTTTCAGGGAAGGGCAGATACTTTATAGCTCAAACGAACTACTTCGTTCAGGAAGCTCACACGTTTCTCATCTTAAATGACAAGCATTGGATCCTGGAGTACCTGTGCTTTGTATCAATTTCAGAGGCAGAGTTGGACTCGATATGGTCCGAATGTCTAAGAAACACTGTTCTTGTGTTCTCAGCACACTCATGTTTCCTGCTGTCTTAGAGATTCTAGAAAGCAAGATCGTGCTTCTTGGTCTAAAGCAGAGTGTGATCTATATATGAGAACTCTCCTGTGTGTTTCACTTCAGAAATGGAGTTAAATCCCAGGCTCGGTGTCTTCCAACACTCAAGACTTTGTTTCAGGTAAGGGCAGTCACTTTTCAGCTAAAAGGAACTACATCGTTCACGTTGCTAACACGTTTCTCATCTTAACTGACAAGCATTGGATGTTAGAGGACCAGTGCTTTGTCTCAGTTTCAGAAGCAGAGATGGACTAGATATGGTCGTTATGTGTAGGAAACACCGTTCTTTTGTTCTCAGCACACTCACGTTTCCTGCTGTCTTAGGGACTCTAGAAAGCTAGAGCGTGCTTCGTGCTCTAAAGCAGAGTGTGATCAATGGATGAGAACTCTGCTGTGTGTTTCACTTCAGAAAAGGAGTTAAATCCTAGGCTCTGAGTCTTCCTACAAAAATGACTTCATTTCAGGTAAGGGCAGTTACTTTACAGCTCAAACGAACAACATCGTTCCCGAAGCTCACAGGTTTCTCATCTTAAATGACAAGCATTGGATGCTGGAGGACTTGTGCGTTGTATCAATTTCAGAGGCAGAGTTGGACTAGATATGGTCCGTATGTGTAGGAAACACCGTTCCTTTATTCTCAGCACACTCACGTTTCCTGCTGAATTAGAGAATCTAGAAAACAAGAGCGTGCTTCTTGCTCTGAAGCAGAGTGTGATCCATGGATGAGAACTATGATGTGTGTTTCCCTTCAGAAATGGAGTTAAATCCCAGGCTGTGAGTCTTCCTACAAACAAGACCACGTTTCAGGGAAGGGCAGTTACTTTACAGCTCAAACGAACTACTTCGTTCAGGAAGCTCACACGTTTCTCATCTTAAATGACAAGCATTGGATGCTGGAGGACCTTGCTTTGATTCAATTTCAGAGGCAGAGTTGGACTCGATATGGTCCGAATGTGTAAGAAACACCGTTCTTTTGCTCTCAGCACACTCATGTTTCCTGCTGTCTCAGAGATTCTAGAAAGCAAGAGCGTCCTTCTTGCTTTAAAGCAGAGTGTGATCAATGGATGAGAACTCTGCTGTGTGATTCACTTCAGAAAAGGAGTTAAATCCCAGGCTCTGAGTCTTCCTACAAAAAAGACTTCGTTTCAGGTAAGGGCAGTTATTTTACAGCTCAAACGAACACCATCGTTCCCGAAGCTCACACGTTTCTCATCTTAAATGTCAAGCATTGGATGCTGGAGGACCTTGCTTTGTATCAATTTCAGTGGCAGAGTTGGACTCGATATGGTCCGAATATGAAAGAAACACCGTTCTTTTCTCTCAGCACACTCATGTTTCCTGCTGTCTCAGAGATTCTAGAAAGCAAGAGCGTCCTTCTTGCTTTAAAGCAGAGTGTGATCAATGGATGAGAACTCTGCTGTGTGATTCACTTCAGAAAAGGAGTTAAATCCCAGGCTCTGAGTCTTTCTACAAACAAGACTTCGTTTCAGGTAAGGGCAGTTACTTTAAAGCTCAAACGAACTACACCTTTCACAAAGCTCACACGTTTCTCATTTTAACTGACAAGCATTGGATGTTAGTGGACCGGTGGTTTGTTTCAGTTCCACAAGCAGAGTTGGACTAGAGGTGGTCTGTATGTGTAGGAAACACAGTTCTTTTTTTCTGAGCACAACCACGTTTCCTGCTGAATTAGAGAATCTAGAAAGCAAGAGCGTGCTTCTTGCTCTGAAGCAGAGTGTGATCCATGGATGAGAACTATGATGTGTGTTTCCCTTCAGAAATGGAGTTAAATCCCAGGCTCGGTGTCTTCCAACACTCAAGACTTTGTTTCAGGTAGGGGCACTCACTTTTCAGCTAAAAGGAACTACATCGTTCACGAAGCTAACACGTTTCTCATCTTAACTGACAAGCATTGGATGTTAGAGGACCACTGCTTTGTCTCAGTTTCAGAAGCAGAGATGGACTAGATATGGTCGTTATGTGTAGGAAACACCGTTCTTTTGTTCTCAGCACACTCACGTTTCCTGCTGTCTTAGGGACTCTAGAAAGCTAGAGCGTGCTTCGTGCTCTAAAGCAGAGTGTGATCTATATATGAGAACTCTGCTGTGTGTTTCCCCTTCAGAAATGGAGTTAAATCCCAGGCTCTGAGTCTTCCTACAAAAATGACTTCGTTTCAGGTAAGGGCAGTTACTTTACAGCTCAAACGAACAACATCGTTCCCGAAGCTCACACGTTTCTCATCTTAATGACAAGCATTGGATGCTGGAGGACCTGTGCGTTGTATCAATTTCAGAGGCAGAGTTGGACTAGATATGGTGCGTATGTGTAGGAAACACCGTTCCTTTATTCTCCGCACACTCACGTTTCCTGCTGTCTTAGAGATTCTAGAAAGCTAGAGCGTGCTTCTTGCTCTAAAGCAGAGTGTGATCAATGGATGAGAACTCTGCTGTGTGTTTCACTTCAGAAATGGAGTTAAATCCCAGGCTCTGAGTCTTTCTACAAACAAGATTTCGTTTCAGGGAAGGGCAGTTACTTTACAGCTCAAACGAACTACTTCGTTCAGGAAGCTCACACGTTTCTCATCTTAAATGACAAGCATTGGATCCTGGAGTACCTGTGCTTTGTATCAATTTCAGAGGCAGAGTTGGACTCGATATGGTCCGAATGTCTAAGAAACACCGTTCTTGTGTTCTCAGCACACTCATGTTTCCTGCTGTCTTAGAGATTCTAGAAAGCAAGATCGTGCTTCTTGGTCTAAAGCAGAGTGTGGTCTATATATGAGAACTCTCCTGTGTGTTTCACTTCAGAAATGGAGTTAAATCCCAGGCTCGGTGTCTTCCAACACTCAAGACTTTGTTTCAGGTAAGGGCAGTCACTTTTCAGCTAAAAGGAACTACATCGTTCACGATGCTAACACGTTTCTCATCTTAACTGACAAGCATTGGATGTTAGAGGACCAGTGCTTTGTCTCAGTTTCAGAAGCAGAGATGGACTAGATATGGTCGTTATGTGTAGGAAACACCGTTCTTTTGTTCTCAGCACACTCACGTTTCCTGCTGTCTTAGGGACTCTAGAAAGCTAGAGCGTGCTTCGTGCTCTAAAGCAGAGTGTGATCAATGGATGAGAACTCTGCTGTGTGTTTCACTTAAGAAAAGGAGTTAAATCCCAGGCTCTGAGTCTTCCTACAAAAATGACTTCATTTCAGGTAAGGGCAGTTACTTTACAGCTCAAACGAACAACATCGTTCCCGAAGCTCACACGTTTCTCATCTTAAATGACAAGCATTGGATGCTGGAGGACTTGTGCGTTGTATCAATTTCAGAGGCAGAGTTGGACTAGATATGGTCGGTATGTGTAGGAAACACCGTTCCTTTATTCTCAGCACACTCACGTTTCCTGCTGAATAAGAGAATCTAGAAAACAAGAGCGTGCTTCTTGCTCTGAAGCAGAGTGTGATCCATGGATGAGAACTATGATGTGTGTTTCCCTTCAGAAATGGAGTTAAATCCCAGGCTGTGAGTCTTTCTACAAACAAGACCTCGTTTCAGGGAAGGGCAGTTACTTTACAGCTCAAACGAACTACTTCGTTCAGGAAGCTCACACGTTTCTCATCTTAAATGACAAGCATTGGATGCTGGAGGACCTTGCTTTGATTCAATTTCAGAGGCAGAGTTGGACTCGATATGGTCCGAATGTGTAAGAAACACCGTTCTTTTGCTCTCAGCACACTCATGTTTCCTGCTGTCTCAGAGATTCTAGAAAGCAAGAGCGTCCTTCTTGCTTTAAAGCAGAGTGTGATCAATGGATGAGAACTCTGCTGTGTGATTCACTTCAGAAAAGGAGTTAAATCCCAGGCTCTGAGTCTACCTACAAAAAAGACTTCGTTTCAGGTAAGGGCAGTTATTTTACAGCTCAAACGAACACCATCGTTCCCGAAGCTCACACGTTTCTCATCTTAAATGTCAAGCATTGGATGCTGGAGGACCTTGCTTTGTATCAATTTCAGAGGCAGAGTTGGACTCGATATGGTCCGAATATGAAAGAAACACCGTTCTTTTCTCTCAGCACACTCATGTTTCCTGCTGTCTCAGAGATTCTAGAAAGCAAGAGCGTCCTTCTTGCTTTAAAGCAGAGTGTGATCAATGGATGAGAACTCTGCTGTGTGATTCACTTCAGAAAAGGAGTTAAATCCCAGGCTCTGAGTCTTCCTACAAACAAGACTTCGTTTCAGGTAAGGGCAGTTACTTTAAAGCTCAAACGAACAACATCGTTCCCGAAGCTCACACGTTTCTCATCTTAAATGACAAGCATTGGATGCTGGAGGACTTGTGCGTTGTATCAATTTCAGAGGCAGAGTTGGACTAGATATGGTCGGTATGTGTAGGAAACACCGTTCCTTTATTCTCAGCACACTCACGTTTCCTGCTGAATTAGAGAATCTAGAAAACAAGAGCGTGCTTCTTGCTCTGAAGCAGAGTGTGATCCATGGATGAGAACTATGATGTGTGTTTCCCTTCAGAAATGGAGTTAAATCCCAGGCTCGGTGTGTTCCAACACTCAAGACTTTGTTTCAGGTAAGGGCAGTCACTTTTCAGCTAAAACGAACTACATCGTTCACGAAGCTCACACGTTTCTCATCTTAACTGACAAGCATTGGATGTTAGAGGACCAGTGCTTTGTCTCAGTTTCAGAAGCATAGATGGACTAGATATGGTCGTTATGTGTAGGAAACACCGTTCTTTTGTTCTCAGCACACTCACGTTTCCTGCTGTCTTAGGGACTCTAGAAAGCTAGAGCGTGCTTCGTGCTCTAAAGCAGAGTGTGATCAATGGATGAGAACTCTGCTGTGTGTTTCACTTCAGAAATTGAGTTAAATTACAGGCTCTGTGTCTTCCTACAAGAAAGAATTCCTTTCAAGTAAGGGCAGTCACTTTTCAGCTCAAACGAACTACATCGTTCACGAAGCTCACACGTTTCTCATCTTAAATAACAAGCATTGGATGCTGGAGGACCTGTGCTTTTTATCAATTTCAGAGGCAGAGTTGGACTCGATATGGTCCGAATGTGTAAGAAACACCGTTCTTGTGTTCTCAGCACACTCATGTTTCCTGCTGTCTTAGAGACTCTAGAAAGCAAGAGCGTGCTTCTTGCTCTAAAGCAGAGTGTGATCTATATATGAGAACTCTCCTGTGTGTTTCCCTTCAGAAATGGAGTTAAATCCCAGGCTCTGAGTCTTCCTACAAGCAACACTTCGTTTCAGTAAAGGGCTGTTACTTTACAGCTCAAACGAACTACATCGTTCCCGAAGCTCACACGTTTCTCATCTTAAATGACAAGCATTGGATGCTGGAGGACCTTTGCGTTGTATCAATTTCAGAGGCAGAGTTGGACTAGATATGGTCCGTATGTGTAGGAAACACCGTTCCTTTATTCTCAGCACACTCACGTTTCCTGCTGTCTTAGAGATTCTAGAAAGCTAGAGCGTGCTTCTGCTCTAAAGCAGAGTGTGATCAATGGATGAGAACTCTGCTGTTTGTTTCACTTCAGAAATGGAGTTAAATCCCAGGCTCTGAGTCTTCCTACAAACAAGATTTCGTTTCAGGGAAGGGCAGTTACTTTACAGCTCAAACGAACTACTTCGTTCAGGAAGCTCACACGTTTCTCATCTTAAATGACAAGCATTGGATCCTGGAGTACCTGTGCTTTGTATCAATTTCGGAGGCAGAGTTGGACTCGATATGGTCCGAATGTCTCAGAAACACTGTTCTTGTGTTCTCAGCACACTCATGTTTCCTGCTGTCTTAGAGACTCTAGAAAGCAAGATCGTGCTTCTTGGTCTAAAGCAGAGTGTGATCTATATATGAGAACTCTCCTGTGTGTTTCACTTCAGAAATGGAGTTAAATCCCAGGCTCGGTGTCTTCCAACACTCAAGACTTTGTTTCAGGTAAGGGCAGTCACTTTTCAGCTAAAAGGAACTACATCGTTCACGATGCTAACACGTTTCTCATCTTAACTGACAAGCATTGGATGTTAGAGGACCAGTGCTTTGTCTCAGTTTCAGAAGCAGAGATGGACTAGATATGGTCGTTATGTGTAGGAAACACCGTTCTTTTGTTCTCAGCACACTCACGTTTCCTGCTGTCTTAGGGACTCTAGAAAGCTAGAGCGTGCTTTGTGCTCTAAAGCAGAGTGTGATCAATGGATGAGAACTCTGCTGTGTGTTTCACTTCAGAAAAGGAGTTAAATCCTAGGCTCTGAGTCTTCCTACAAAAATGACTTCATTTCAGGTAAGGGCAGTTACTTTACAGCTCAAACGAACAACATCGTTCCCGAAGCTCACACGTTTCTCATCTTAAATGACAAGCATTGGATGCTGGAGGATTTGTGCGTTGTATCAATTTCAGAGGCAGAGTTGGACTAGATATGGTCCGTATGTGTAGGAAAAACCGTTCCTTTATTCTCAGCACACTCACGTTTCCTGCTGAATTATAGAATCTAGAAAACAAGAGCGTGCTTCTTGCTCTGAAGCAGAGTGTGATCCATGGATGAGAACTATGATGTGTGTTTCCCTTCAGAAATGGAGTTAAATCCCAGGCTGTGAGTCTTCCTACAAACAAGACCTCGTTTCAGGGAAGGGCAGTTACTTTACAGCTCAAACGAACTACTTCGTTCAGGAAGCTCACACGTTTCTCATCTTAAATGACAAGCATTGGATGCTGGAGGACCTTGCTTTGATTCAATTTCAGAGGCAGAGTTGGACTCGATATGGTCCGAATGTGTAAGAAACACCGTTCTTTTGCTCTCAGCACACTCATGTTTCCTGCTGTCTCAGAGATTCTAGAAAGCAAGAGCGTCCTTCTTGCTTTAAAGCAGAGTGTGATCAATGGATGAGAACTCTGCTGTGTGATTCACTTCAGAAAAGGAGTTAAATCCCAGGCTCTGAGTCTTCCTACAAAAAAGACTTCGTTTCAGGTAAGGGCAGTTATTTTACAGCTCAAACGAACACCATCGTGACCGAAGCTCACACGTTTCTCATCTTAAATGTCAAGCATTGGATGCTGGAGGACCTTGCTTTGTATCAATTTCAGTGGCAGAGTTGGACTCGATATGGTCCGAATATGAAAGAAACACCGTTCTTTTCTCTCAGCACACTCATGTTTCCTGCTGTCTCAGAGATTCTAGAAAGCAAGAGCGTCCTTCTTGCTTTAAAGCAGAGTGTGATCAATGGATGAGAACTCTGCTGTGTGATTCACTTCAGAAAAGGAGTTAAATCCCAGGCTCTGAGTCTTCCTACAAACAAGACTTCGTTTCAGGTAAGGGCAGTTACTTTAAAGCTCAAACGAACTACACCTTTCACAAAGCTCACACGTTTCTCATTTTAACTGACAAGCATTGGATGTTAGTGGACCGGTGGTTTGTTTCAGTTCCACAAGCAGAGTTGGACTAGAGGTGGTCTGTATGTGTAGTAAACACAGTTCTCTTTTTCTGAGCACAACCACGTTTCCTGCTGAATTAGAGAATCTAGAAAGCAAGAGCGTGCTTCTTGCTCTGAAGCAGAGTGTGATCCATGGATGAGAACTATGATGTGTGTTTCCCTTCAGAAATGGAGTTAAATCCCAGGCTCGGTGTCTTCCAACACTCAAGACTTTGTTTAAGGTAGGGGCAGTCACTTTTCAGCTAAAAGGAACTACATCGTTCACGAAGCTAACACGTTTCTCATCTTAACTGACAAGCATTGGATGTTAGAGGACCACTGCTTTGTCTCAGTTTCAGAAGCAGAGATGGACTAGATATGGTCGTTATGTGTAGGAAACACCGTTCTTTTGTTCTCAGCACACTCACGTTTCCTGCTGTCTTAGGGACTCTAGAAAGCTAGAGCGTGCTTCGTGCTCTAAAGCAGAGTGTGATCAATGGATGAGAACTCTGCTGTGTGTTTCACTTCAGAAATTGAGTTAAATTACAGGCTCTGTGTCTTCCTACAAGCAAGAATTCCTTTCAAGTAAGGGCAGTCACTTTTCAGCTCAAACGAACTACATCGTTCACGAAGCTCACATGTTTCTCATCTTAAATAACAAGCATTGGATGCTGGAGGACCTGTGCTTTTTATCAATTTCAGAGGCAGAGTTGGACTCGATATGGTCCGAATGTGTAAGAAACACCGTTCTTGTGTTCTCAGCACACTCATGTTTCCTGCTGTCTTAGAGACTCTAGAAAGCAAGAGCGTGCTTCTTGCTCTAAAGCAGAGTGTGATCTATATATGAGAACTCTGCTGTGTGTTTCCCCTTCAGAAATGGAGTTAAATCCCAGGCTCTGAGTCTTCCTACAAAAATGACTTCGTTTCAGGTAAGGGCAGTTACTTTACAGCTCAAACGAACAACATTGTTCCCGAAGCTCACACGTTTCTCATCTTAAATGACAAGCATTGGATGCTGGAGGACCTGTGCGTTGTATCAATTTCAGAGGCAGAGTTGGACTAGATATGGTCCGTATGTGTAGGAAACACCGTTCCTTTATTCTCAGCACACTCACGTTTCCTGCTGTCTTAGAGATTCTAGAAAGCTAGAGCGTGCTTCTTGCTCTAAAGCAGAGTGTGATCAATGGATGAGAACTCTGCTGTGTGTTTCACTTCATAAATGGAGTTAAATCCCAGGCTCTGAGTCTTCCTACAAACAAGATTTCGTTTCAGGGAAGGGCAGTTACTTTATAGCTCAAACGAACTACTTCGTTCAGGAAGCTCACACGTTTCTCATCTTAAATGACAAGCATTGGATCCTGGAGTACCTGTGCTTTGTATCAATTTCAGAGGCAGAGTTGGACTCGATATGGTCCGAATGTCTAAGAAACACTGTTCTTGTGTTCTCAGCACACTCATGTTTCCTGCTGTCTTAGAGATTCTAGAAAGCAAGATCGTGCTTCTTGGTCTAAAGCAGAGTGTGATCTATATATGAGAACTCTCCTGTGTGTTTCACTTCAGAAATGGAGTTAAATCCCAGGCTCGGTGTCTTCCAACACTCAAGACTTTGTTTCAGGTAAGGGCAGTCACTTTTCAGCTAAAAGGAACTACATCGTTCACGTTGCTAACACGTTTCTCATCTTAACTGACAAGCATTGGATGTTAGAGGACCAGTGCTTTGTCTCAGTTTCAGAAGCAGAGATGGACTAGATATGGTCGTTATGTGTAGGAAACACCGTTCTTTTGTTCTCAGCACACTCACGTTTCCTGCTGTCTTAGGGACTCTAGAAAGCTAGAGCGTGCTTCGTGCTCTAAAGCAGAGTGTGATCAATGGATGAGAACTCTGCTGTGTGTTTCACTTCAGAAAAGGAGTTAAATCCTAGGCTCTGAGTCTTCCTACAAAAATGACTTCATTTCAGGTAAGGGCAGTTACTTTACAGCTCAAACGAACAACATCGTTCCCGAAGCTCACACGTTTCTCATCTTAAATGACAAGCATTGGATGCTGGAGGACTTGTGCGTTGTATCAATTTCAGAGGCAGAGTTGGACTAGATATGGTCCGTATGTGTAGGAAACACCGTTCCTTTATTCTCAGCACACTCACGTTTCCTGCTGAATTAGAGAATCTAGAAAACAAGAGCGTGCTTCTTGCTCTGAAGCAGAGTGTGATCCATGGATGAGAACTATGATGTGTGTTTCCCTTCAGAAATGGAGTTAAATCCCAGGCTGTGAGTCTTCCTACAAACAAGACCTCGTTTCAGGGAAGGGCAGTTACTTTAGAGCTCAAACGAACTACTTCGTTCAGGAAGCTCACACGTTTCTCATCTTAAATGACAAGCATTGGATGCTGGAGGACCTTGCTTTGATTCAATTTCAGAGGCAGAGTTGGACTCGATATGGTCCGAATGTGTAAGAAACACCGTTCTTTTGCTCTCAGCACACTCATGTTTCCTGCTGTCTCAGAGATTCTAGAAAGCAAGAGCGTCCTTCTTGCTTTAAAGCAGAGTGTGATCAATGGATGAGAACTCTGCTGTGTGATTCACTTCAGAAAAGGAGTTAAATCCCAGGCTCTGAGTCTTCCTACAAAAAAGACTTCGTTTCAGGTAAGGGCAGTTATTTTACAGCTCAAACGAACACCATCGTGACCGAAGCTCACACGTTTCTCATCTTAAATGTCAAGCATTGGATGCTGGAGGACCTTGCTTTGTATCAATTTCAGTGGCAGAGTTGGACTCGATATGGTCCGAATATGAAAGAAACACCGTTCTTTTCTCTCAGCACACTCATGTTTCCTGCTGTCTCAGAGATTCTAGAAAGCAAGAGCGTCCTTCTTGCTTTAAAGCAGAGTGTGATCAATGGATGAGAACTCTGCTGTGTGATTCACTTCAGAAAAGGAGTTAAATCCCAGGCTCTGAGTCTTCCTACAAACAAGACTTCGTTTCAGGTAAGGGCAGTTACTTTAAAGCTCAAACGAACTACACCTTTCACAAAGCTCACACGTTTCTCATTTTAACTGACAAGCATTGGATGTTAGTGGACCGGTGGTTTGTTTCAGTTCCACAAGCAGAGTTGGACTAGAGGTGGTCTGTATGTGTAGTAAACACAGTTCTTTTTTTCTGAGCACAACCACGTTTCCTGCTGAATTAGAGAATCTAGAAAGCAAGAGCGTGCTTCTTGCTCTGAAGCAGAGTGTGATCCATGGATGAGAACTATGATGTGTGTTTCCCTTCAGAAATGGAGTTAAATCCCAGGCTCGGTGTCTTCCAACACTCAAGACTTTGTTTCAGGTAGGGGCAGTCACTTTTCAGCTAAAAGGAACTACATCGTTCACGAAGCTAACACGTTTCTCATCTTAACTGACAAGCATTGGATGTTAGAGGACCACTGCTTTGTCTCAGTTTCAGAAGCAGAGATGGACTAGATATGGTCGTTATGTGTAGGAAACACCGTTCTTTTGTTCTCAGCACACTCACGTTTCCTGCTGTCTTAGGGACTCTAGAAAGCTAGAGCGTGCTTCGTGCTCTAAAGCAGAGTGTGATCAATGGATGAGAACTCTGCTGTGTGTTTCACTTCAGAAATTGAGTTAAATTACAGGCTCTGTGTCTTCCTACAAGCAAGAATTCCTTTCAAGTAAGGGCAGTCACTTTTCAGCTCAAACGAACTACATCGTTCACGAAGCTCACACGTTTCTCATCTTAAATAACAAGCATTGGATGCTGGAGGACCTGTGCTTTTTATCAATTTCAGAGGCAGAGTTGGACTCGATATGGTCCGAATGTGTAAGAAACACCGTTCTTGTGTTCTCAGCACACTCATGTTTCCTGCTGTCTTAGAGACTCTAGAAAGCAAGAGCGTGCTTCTTGCTCTAAAGCAGAGTGTGATCTATATATGAGAACTCTGCTGTGTGTTTCCCCTTCAGAAATGGAGTTAAATCCCAGGCTCTGAGTCTTCCTACAAAAATGACTTCGTTTCAGGTAAGGGCAGTTACTTTACAGCTCAAACGAACAACATTGTTCCCGAAGCTCACACGTTTCTCATCTTAAATGACAAGCATTGGATGCTGGAGGACCTGTGCGTTGTATCAATTTCAGAGGCAGAGTTGGACTAGATATGGTCCGTATGTGTAGGAAACACCGTTCCTTTATTCTCAGCACACTCACGTTTCCTGCTGTCTTAGAGATTCTAGAAAGCTAGAGCGTGCTTCTTGCTCTAAAGCAGAGTGTGATCAATGGATGAGAACTCTGCTGTGTGTTTCACTTCATAAATGGAGTTAAATCCCAGGCTCTGAGTCTTCCTACAAACAAGATTTCGTTTCAGGGAAGGGCAGTTACTTTATAGCTCAAACGAACTACTTCGTTCAGGAAGCTCACACGTTTCTCATCTTAAATGACAAGCATTGGATCCTGGAGTACCTGTGCTTTGTATCAATTTCAGAGGCAGAGTTGGACTCGATATGGTCCGAATGTCTAAGAAACACTGTTCTTGTGTTCTCAGCACACTCATGTTTCCTGCTGTCTTAGAGATTCTAGAAAGCAAGATCGTGCTTCTTGGTCTAAAGCAGAGTGTGATCTATATATGAGAACTCTCCTGTGTGTTTCACTTCAGAAATGGAGTTAAATCCCAGGCTCGGTGTCTTCCAACACTCAAGACTTTGTTTCAGGTAAGGGCAGTCACTTTTCAGCTAAAAGGAACTACATCGTTCACGTTGCTAACACGTTTCTCATCTTAACTGACAAGCATTGGATGTTAGAGGACCAGTGCTTTGTCTCAGTTTCAGAAGCAGAGATGGACTAGATATGGTCGTTATGTGTAGGAAACACCGTTCTTTTGTTCTCAGCACACTCACGTTTCCTGCTGTCTTAGGGACTCTAGAAAGCTAGAGCGTGCTTCGTGCTCTAAAGCAGAGTGTGATCAATGGATGAGAACTCTGCTGTGTGTTTCACTTCAGAAAAGGAGTTAAATCCTAGGCTCTGAGTCTTCCTACAAAAATGACTTCATTTCAGGTAAGGGCAGTTACTTTACAGCTCAAACGAACAACATCGTTCCCGAAGCTCACACGTTTCTCATCTTAAATGACAAGCATTGGATGCTGGAGGACTTGTGCGTTGTATCAATTTCAGAGGCAGAGTTGGACTAGATATGGTCCGTATGTGTAGGAAACACCGTTCCTTTATTCTCAGCACACTCACGTTTCCTGCTGAATTAGAGAATCTAGAAAACAAGAGCGTGCTTCTTGCTCTGAAGCAGAGTGTGATCCATGGATGAGAACTATGATGTGTGTTTCCCTTCAGAAATGGAGTTAAATCCCAGGCTGTGAGTCTTCCTACAAACAAGACCTCGTTTCAGGGAAGGGCAGTTACTTTAGAGCTCAAACGAACTACTTCGTTCAGGAAGCTCACACGTTTCTCATCTTAAATGACAAGCATTGGATGCTGGAGGACCTTGCTTTGATTCAATTTCAGAGGCAGAGTTGGACTCGATATGGTCCGAATGTGTAAGAAACACCGTTCTTTTGCTCTCAGCACACTCATGTTTCCTGCTGTCTCAGAGATTCTAGAAAGCAAGAGCGTCCTTCTTGCTTTAAAGCAGAGTGTGATCAATGGATGAGAACTCTGCTGTGTGATTCACTTCAGAAAAGGAGTTAAATCGCAGGCTCTGAGTCTTCCTACAAAAAAGACTTCGTTTCAGGTAAGGGCAGTTATTTTACAGCTCAAACGAACACCATCGTGACCGAAGCTCACACGTTTCTCATCTTAAATGTCAAGCATTGGATGCTGGAGGACCTTGCTTTGTATCAATTTCAGTGGCAGAGTTGGACTCGATATGGTCCGAATATGAAAGAAACACCGTTCTTTTCTCTCAGCACACTCATGTTTCCTGCTGTCTCAGAGATTCTAGAAAGCAAGAGCGTCCTTCTTGCTTTAAAGCAGAGTGTGATCAATGGATGAGAACTCTGCTGTGTGATTCACTTCAGAAAAGGAGTTAAATCCCAGGCTCTGAGTCTTCCTACAAACAAGACTTCGTTTCAGGTAAGGGCAGTTACTTTAAAGCTCAAACGAACTACACCTTTCACAAAGCTCACACGTTTCTCATTTTAACTGACAAGCATTGGATGTTAGTGGACCGGTGGTTTGTTTCAGTTCCACAAGCAGAGTTGGACTAGAGGTGGTCTGTATGTGTAGGAAACACAGTTCTTTTTTTCTGAGCACAACCACGTTTCCTGCTGAATTAGAGAATCTAGAAAGCAAGAGCGTGCTTCTTGCTCTGAAGCAGAGTGTGATCCATGGATGAGAACTATGATGTGTGTTTCCCTTCAGAAATGGAGTTAAATCCCAGGCTCGGTGTCTTCCAACACTCAAGACTTTGTTTCAGGTAGGGGCAGTCACTTTTCAGCTAAAAGGAACTACATCGTTCACGAAGCTAACACGTTTCTCATCTTAACTGACAAGCATTGGATGTTAGAGGACCACTGCTTTGTCTCAGTTTCAGAAGCAGAGATGGACTAGATATGGTCGTTATGTGTAGGAAACACCGTTCTTTTGTTCTCAGCACACTCACATTTCCTGCTGTCTTAGGGACTCTAGAAAGCTAGAGCGTGCTTCGTGCTCTAAAGCAGAGTGTGATCTATATATGAGAACTCTGCTGTGTGTTTCCCCTTCAGAAATGGAGTTAAATCCCAGGCTCTGAGTCTTCCTACAAAAATGACTTCGTTTCAGGTAAGGGCAGTTACTTTACAGCTCAAACGAACACCATCGTTCCCGAAGCTCACACGTTTCTCATCTTAATGACAAGCATTGGATGCTGGAGGACCTGTGCGTTGTATCAATTTCAGAGGCAGAGTTGGACTAGATATGGTCCGTATGTGTAGGAAACACCGTTCCTTTATTCTCCGCACACTCACGTTTCCTGCTGTCTTAGAGATTCTAGAAAGCTAGAGCGTGCTTCTTGCTCTAAAGCAGAGTGTGATCAATGGATGAGAACTCTGCTGTGTGTTTCACTTCAGAAATGGAGTTAAATCCCAGGCTCTGAGTCTTTCTACAAACAAGATTTCGTTTCAGGGAAGGGCAGTTACTTTACAGCTCAAACGAACTACTTCGTTCAGGAAGCTCACACGTTTCTCATCTTAAATGACAAGCATTGGATCCTGGAGTACCTGTGCTTTGTATCAATTTCAGAGGCAGAGTTGGACTCGATATGGTCCGAATGTCTAAGAAACACCGTTCTTGTGTTCTCAGCACACTCATGTTTCCTGCTGTCTTAGAGATTCTAGAAAGCAAGATCGTGCTTCTTGGTCTAAAGCAGAGTGTGGTCTATATATGAGAACTCTCCTGTGTGTTTCACTTCAGAAATGGAGTTAAATCCCAGGCTCGGTGTCTTCCAACACTCAAGACTTTGTTTCAGGTAAGGGCAGTCACTTTTCAGCTAAAAGGAACTACATCGTTCACGATGCTAACACGTTTCTCATCTTAACTGACAAGCATTGGATGTTAGAGGACCAGTGCTTTGTCTCAGTTTCAGAAGCAGAGATGGACTAGATATGGTCGTTATGTGTAGGAAACACCGTTCTTTTGTTCTCAGCACACTCACGTTTCCTGCTGTCTTAGGGACTCTAGAAAGCTAGAGCGTGCTTCGTGCTCTAAAGCAGAGTGTGATCAATGGATGAGAACTCTGCTGTGTGTTTCACTTCAGAAAAGGAGTTAAATCCCAGGCTCTGAGTCTTCCTACAAAAATGACTTCATTTCAGGTAAGGGCAGTTACTTTACAGCTCAAAGGAACAACATCGTTCCCGAAGCTCACACGTTTCTCATCTTAAATGACAAGCATTGGATGCTGGAGGACTTGTGCGTTGTATCAATTTCAGAGGCAGAGTTGGACTAGATATGGTCGGTATGTGTAGGAAACACCGTTCCTTTATTCTCAGCACACTCACGTTTCCTGCTGAATTAGAGAATCTAGAAAACAAGAGCGTGCTTCTTGCTCTGAAGCAGAGTGTGATCCATGGATGAGAACTATGATGTGTGTTTCCCTTCAGAAATGGAGTTAAATCCCAGGCTCGGTGTGTTCCAACACTCAAGACTTTGTTTCAGGTAAGGGCAGTCACTTTTCAGCTAAGGCGAACTACATCGTTCACTAAGCTAACACGTTTCTCATCTTAACTGAAAAGCATTGGATGTTAGAGGACCAGTGCTTTGTCTCAGTTTCAGAAGCATAGATGGACTAGATATGGTTGTTATGTGTAGGAAACACCGTTCTTTTGTTCTCAGCACACTCACGTTTCCTGCTGTCTCAGAGATTCTAGAAAGCTAGAGCGTGCTTCGTGCTCTAAAGCAGAGTGTGATCAATGGATGAGAACTCTGCTGTGTGTTTCACTTCAGAAAAGGAGTTAAATCCCAGGCTCTGAGTCTTCCTACAAAAATGACTTCATTTCAGGTAAGGGCAGTTACTTTACAGCTCAAACGAACAACATCGTTCCCAAAGCTCACACGTTTCTCATCTTAAATGACAAGCATTGGATGCTGGAGGACCTTGCTTTGTATCAATTTCAGAGGCAGAGTTGGACTCGATATGGTCCGAATATGAAAGAAACACCGTTCCTTTATTCTCAGCACACTCACGTTTCCTGCTGAATAAGAGAATCTAGAAAACAAGAGCGTGCTTCTTGCTCTGAAGCAGAGTGTGATCCATGGATGAGAACTATGATGTGTGTTTCCCTTCAGAAATGGAGTTAAATCCCAGGCTCTGAGTCTTCCTACAAACAAGACTTCGTTTCAGGTAAGGGCAGTTACTTTAAAGCTCAAACGAACAACATCGTTCCCGAAGCTCACACGTTTCTCATCTTAAATGACAAGCATTGGATGCTGGAGGACTTGTGCGTTGTATCAATTTCAGAGGCAGAGTTGGACTAGATATGGTCGGTATGTGTAGGAAACACCGTTCCTTTATTCTCAGCACACTCACGTTTCCTGCTGAATTAGAGAATCTAGAAAACAAGAGCGTGCTTCTTGCTCTGAAGCAGAGTGTGATCCATGGATGAGAACTATGATGTGTGTTTCCCTTCAGAAATGGAGTTAAATCCCAGGCTCGGTGTGTTCCAACTCTCAAGACTTTGTTAAAGGTAAGGGCAGTCACTTTTCAGCTAAGGCGAACTACATCGTTCACTAAGCTAACACGTTTCTCATCTTAACTGAAAAGCATTGGATGTTAGAGGACCAGTGCTTTGTCTCAGTTTCAGAAGCATAGATGGACTAGATATGGTTGTTATGTGTAGGAAACACCGTTCTTTTGTTCTCAGCACACTCACGTTTCCTGCTGTCTTAGGGACTCTAGAAAGCTAGAGCGTGCTTCGTGCTCTAAAGCAGAGTGTGATCAATGGATGAGAACTCTGCTGTGTGTTTCACTTCAGAAATTGAGTTAAATTCCAGGCTCTGTGTCTTCCTACAAGCAAGAATTCCTTTCAAGTAAGGGCAGTCACTTTTCAGCTCAAACGAACTACATCGTTCACGAAGCTCACACGTTTCTCATCTTAAATAACAAGCATTGGATGCTGGAGGACCTGTGCTTTTTATCAATTTCAGAGGCAGAGTTGGACTCGATATGGTCCGAATGTGTAAGAAACACCGTTCTTGTGTTCTCAGCACACTCATGTTTCCTGCTGTCTTAGAGACTCTAGAAAGCAAGAGCGTGCTTCTTGCTCTAAAGCAGAGTGTGATCTATATATGAGAACTCTGCTGTGTGTTTCCCCTTCAGAAATGGAGTTAAATCCCAGGCTCTGAGTCTTCCTACAAGCAACACTTCGTTTCAGTAAAGGGCTGTTACTTTACAGCTCAAACGAACTACATCGTTCACGAAGCTCACACGTTTCTCATCTTAACTGACAAGCATCGGATGTTATAGGACCAGTGATTTGTATCATTTTCAGAAGCAGAGTTGGAATAGAAATGGTCCGTATGTGTAGGAAACACCGTTTATTTGTTCTTAGCACACTCACGTTTGCTGCTGTATTAGAGAATCTAGGAAGCAAGAGCGTGCTTTCTGCTCTAAAGCAGAGTGTGATCAATGGATGAGAACTCTGCTGTGTGTTTCACTTCAGAAAAGGAGTTAAATCCCAGGCTCTGAGTCTTCCTACAAAAATGACTTCGATTCAGGTAAGGGCAGTTACTTTACAGCTCAAACGAACAACATCGTTCCCGAAGCTCACACGTTTCTCATCTTAAATGACAACCATTGGATGCTGGAGGACCTGTGCGTTGTATCAATTTCAGAGGCAGAGTTGGGCTAGATATGGTCCGTATGTGTAGGAAACACCGTTCCTTTATTCTCAGCACACTCACGTTTCCTGCTGTCTTAGAGATTCTAGAAAGCTAGAGCGTGCTTCTTGCTCTAAAGCAGAGTGTGATCAATGGATGAGAACTCTGCTGTGTGTTTCACTTCATAAATGGAGTTAAATCCCAGGCTCTGAGTCTTCCTACAAACAAGATTTCGTTTCAGGGAAGGGCAGTTACTTTACAGCTCAAACGAACTACTTCGTTCAGGAAGCTCACACGTTTCTCATCTTAAATGACAAGCATTGGATCCTGGAGTACCTGTGCTTTGTATCAATTTCAGAGGCAGAGTTGGACTCGATATGGTCCGAATGTCTAAGAAACACCGTTCTTGTGTTCTCAGCACACTCATGTTTCCTGCTGTCTTAGAGATTCTAGAAAGCAAGATCGTGCTTCTTGGTCTAAAGCAGAGTGTGATCTATATATGAGAACTCTCCTGTGTGTTTCACTTCAGAAATGGAGTTAAATCCCAGGCTCGGTGTCTTCCAACACTCAAGACTTTGTTTCAGGTAAGGGCAGTCACTTTTCAGCTAAAAGGAACTACATCGTTCACGATGCTAACACGTTTCTCATCTTAACTGACAAGCATTGGATGTTAGAGGACCAGTGCTTTGTCTCAGTTTCAGAAGCAGAGATGGACTAGATATGGTCGTTATGTGTAGGAAACACCGTTCTTTTGTTCTCAGCACACTCACGTTTCCTGCTGTCTTAGGGACTCTAGAAAGCTAGAGCGTGCTTCGTGCTCTAAAGCAGAGTGTGATCAATGGATGAGAACTCTGCTGTGTGTTTCACTTCAGAAAAGGAGTTAAATCCTAGGCTCTGAGTCTTCCTACAAAAATGACTTCATTTCAGGTAAGGGCAGTTACTTTACAGCTCAAACGAACAACATCGTTCCCGAAGCTCACACGTTTCTCATCTTAAATGACAAGCATTGGATGCTGGAGGACTTGTGCGTTGAATCAATTTCAGAGGCAGAGTTGGACTAGATATGGTCCGTATGTGTAGGAAACACCGTTCCTTTATTCTCAGCACACTCACGTTTCCTGCTGAATTAGAGAATCTAGAAAACAAGAGCGTGCTTCTTGCTCTGAAGCAGAGTGTGATCCATGGATGAGAACTATGATGTGTGTTTCCCTTCAGAAATGGAGTTAAATCCCAGGCTGTGAGTCTTCCTACAAACAAGACCTCGTTTCAGGGAAGGGCAGTTACTTTACAGCTCAAACGAACTACTTCGTTCAGGAAGCTCACACGTTTCTCATCTTAAATGACAAGCATTGGATGCTGGAGGACCTTGCTTTGATTCAATTTCAGAGGCAGAGTTGGACTCGATATGGTCCGAATGTGTAAGAAACACCGTTCTTTTGCTCTCAGCACACTCATGTTTCCTGCTGTCTCAGAGATTCTAGAAAGCAAGAGCGACCTTCTTGCTTTAAAGCAGAGTGTGATCAATGGATGAGAACTCTGCTGTGTGATTCACTTCAGAAAAGGAGTTAAATCCCAGGCTCTGAGTCTTCCTACAAAAAAGACTTCGTTTCAGGTAAGGGCAGTTATTTTACAGCTCAAACGAACACCATCGTTCCCGAAGCTCACACGTTTCTCATCTTAAATGTCAAGCATTGGATGCTGGAGGACCTTGCTTTGTATCAATTTCAGTGGCAGAGTTGGACTCGATATGGTCCGAATATGAAAGAAACACCGTTCTTTTCTCTCAGCACACTCATGTTTCCTGCTGTCTCAGAGATTCTAGAAAGCAAGAGCGTCCTTCTTGCTTTAAAGCAGAGTGTCATCAATGGATGAGAACTCTGCTGTGTGATTCACTTCAGAAAAGGAGTTAAATCCCAGGCTCTGAGTCTTCCTACAAACAAGACTTCGTTTCAGGTAAGGGCAGTTACTTTAAAGCTCAAACGAACTACACCTTTCACAAAGCTCACACGTTTCTCATTTTAACTGACAAGCATTGGATGTTAGTGGACCGGTGGTTTGTTTCAGTTCCACAAGCAGAGTTGGACTAGAGGTGGTCTGTATGTGTAGGAAACACAGTTCTTTTTTTCTGAGCACAACCACGTTTCCTGCTGAATTAGAGAATCTAGAAAGCAAGAGCGTGCTTCTTGCTCTGAAGCAGAGTGTGATCCATGGATGAGAACTATGATGTGTGTTTCCCTTCAGAAATGGAGTTAAATCCCAGGCTCGGTGTCTTCCAACACTCAAGACTTTGTTTCAGGTAGGGGCAGTCACTTTTCAGCTAAAAGGAACTACATCGTTCACGAAGCTAACACGTTTCTCATCTTAACTGACAAGCATTGGATGTTAGAGGACCACTGCTTTGTCTCAGTTTCAGAAGCAGAGATGGACTAGATATGGTCGTTATGTGTAGGAAACACCGTTCTTTTGTTCTCAGCACACTCACATTTCCTGCTGTCTTAGGGACTCTAGAAAGCTAGAGCGTGCTTCGTGCTCTAAAGCAGAGTGTGATCTATATATGAGAACTCTGCTGTGTGTTTCCCCTTCAGAAATGGAGTTAAATCCCAGGCTCTGAGTCTTCCTACAAAAATGACTTCGTTTCAGGTAAGGGCAGTTACTTTACAGCTCAAACGAACACCATCGTTCCCGAAGCTCACACGTTTCTCATCTTAATGACAAGCATTGGATGCTGGAGGACCTGTGCGTTGTATCAATTTCAGAGGCAGAGTTGGACTAGATATGGTCCGTATGTGTAGGAAACACCGTTCCTTTATTCTCCGCACACTCACGTTTCCTGCTGTCTTAGAGATTCTAGAAAGCTAGAGCGTGCTTCTTGCTCTAAAGCAGAGTGTGATCAATGGATGAGAACTCTGCTGTGTGTTTCACTTCAGAAATGGAGTTAAATCCCAGGCTCTGAGTCTTTCTACAAACAAGATTTCGTTTCAGGGAAGGGCAGTTACTTTACAGCTCAAACGAACTACTTCGTTCAGGAAGCTCACACGTTTCTCATCTTAAATGACAAGCATTGGATCCTGGAGTACCTGTGCTTTGTATCAATTTCAGAGGCAGAGTTGGACTCGATATGGTCCGAATGTCTAAGAAACACCGTTCTTGTGTTCTCAGCACACTCATGTTTCCTGCTGTCTTAGAGATTCTAGAAAGCAAGATCGTGCTTCTTGGTCTAAAGCAGAGTGTGGTCTATATATGAGAACTCTCCTGTGTGTTTCACTTCAGAAATGGAGTTAAATCCCAGGCTCGGTGTCTTCCAACACTCAAGACTTTGTTTCAGGTAAGGGCAGTCACTTTTCAGCTAAAAGGAACTACATCGTTCACGATGCTAACACGTTTCTCATCTTAACTGACAAGCATTGGATGTTAGAGGACCAGTGCTTTGTCTCAGTTTCAGAAGCAGAGATGGACTAGATATGGTCGTTATGTGTAGGAAACACCGTTCTTTTGTTCTCAGCACACTCACGTTTCCTGCTGTCTTAGGGACTCTAGAAAGCTAGAGCGTGCTTCGTGCTCTAAAGCAGAGTGTGATCAATGGATGAGAACTCTGCTGTGTGTTTCACTTCAGAAAAGGAGTTAAATCCCAGGCTCTGAGTCTTCCTACAAAAATGACTTCATTTCAGGTAAGGGCAGTTACTTTACAGCTCAAAGGAACAACATCGTTCCCGAAGCTCACACGTTTCTCATCTTAAATGACAAGCATTGGATGCTGGAGGACTTGTGCGTTGTATCAATTTCAGAGGCAGAGTTGGACTAGATATGGTCGGTATGTGTAGGAAACACCGTTCCTTTATTCTCAGCACACTCACGTTTCCTGCTGAATTAGAGAATCTAGAAAACAAGAGCGTGCTTCTTGCTCTGAAGCAGAGTGTGATCCATGGATGAGAACTATGATGTGTGTTTCCCTTCAGAAATGGAGTTAAATCCCAGGCTCTGAGTCTTCCTACAAACAAGACTTCGTTTCAGGTAAGGGCAGTTACTTTAAAGCTCAAACGAACAACATCGTTCCCGAAGCTCACACGTTTCTCATCTTAAATGACAAGCATTGGATGCTGGAGGACTTGTGCGTTGTATCAATTTCAGAGGCAGAGTTGGACTAGATATGGTCGGTATGTGTAGGAAACACCGTTCCTTTATTCTCAGCACACTCACGT
Source organism: Onychomys leucogaster (assembly GCA_949786385.1). Classification (NCBI taxonomy): domain Eukaryota; kingdom Metazoa; phylum Chordata; class Mammalia; order Rodentia; family Cricetidae; genus Onychomys; species Onychomys leucogaster. The sequence goes on from CATKUP010000543.1 coordinate 25,660, forward strand.
TTCCTGCTGAATTAGAGAATCTAGAAAACAAGAGCGTGCTTCTTGCTCTCAAGCAGAGTGTGATCCATGGATGAGAACTATGATGTGTGTTTCCCTTCAGAAATGGAGTTAAATCCCAGGCTCGGTGTGTTCCAACACTCAAGACTTTGTTTCAGGTAAGGGCAGTCACTTTTCAGCTAAGGCGAACTACATCGTTCACTAAGCTAACACGTTTCTCATCTTAACTGAAAAGCATTGGATGTTAGAGGACCAGTGCTTTGTCTCAGTTTCAGAAGCATAGATGGACTAGATATGGTTGTTATGTGTAGGAAACACCGTTCTTTTGTTCTCAGCACACTCACGTTTCCTGCTGTCTTAGGGACTCTAGAAAGCTAGAGCGTGCTTCGTGCTCTAAAGCAGAGTGTGAACAATGGATGAGAACTCTGCTGTGTGTTTCACTTCAGAAATTGAGTTAAATTCCAGGCTCTCTGTCTTCCTACAAGCAAGAATTCCTTTCAAGTAAGGGCAGTCACTTTTCAGCTCAAACGAACTACATCGTTCACGAAGCTCACACGTTTCTCATCTTAAATAACAAGCATTGGATGCTGGAGGACCTGTGCTTTTTATCAATTTCAGAGGCAGAGTTGGACTCGATATGGTCCGAATGTGTAAGAAACACCGTTCTTGTGTTCTCAGCACACTCATGTTTCCTGCTGTCTTAGAGACTCTAGAAAACAAGAGCGTGCTTCTTGCTCTAAAGCAGAGTGTGATCTATATATGAGAACTCTGCTGTGTGTTTCCCCTTCAGAAATGGAGTTAAATCCCAGGCTCTGAGTCTTCCTACAAGCAACACTTCGTTTCAGTAAAGGGCTGTTACTTTACAGCTCAAACGAACTACATCGTTCACGAAGCTCACACGTTTCTCATCTTAACTGACAAGCATCGGATGTTATAGGACCAGTGATTTGTATCATTTTCAGAAGCAGAGTTGGAATAGAAATGGTCCGTATGTGTAGGAAACACCGTTTATTTGTTCTTAGCACACTCACGTTTGCTGCTGTATTAGAGAATCTAGGAAGCAAGAGCGTGCTTTCTGCTCTAAAGCAGAGTGTGATCAATGGATGAGAACTCTGCTGTGTGTTTCACTTCAGAAAAGGAGTTAAATCCCAGGCTCTGAGTCTTCCTACAAAAATGACTTCGATTCAGGTAAGGGCAGTTACTTTACAGCTCAAACGAACAACATCGTTCCCGAAGCTCACACGTTTCTCATCTTAAATGACAACCATTGGATGCTGGAGGACCTGTGCGTTGTATCAATTTCAGAGGCAGAGTTGGACTAGATATGGTCCGTATGTGTAGGAAACACCGTTCCTTTATTCTCAGCACACTCACGTTTCCTGCTGTCTTAGAGATTCTAGAAAGCTAGAGCGTGCTTCTTGCTCTAAAGCAGAGTGTGATCAATGGATGAGAACTCTGCTGTGTGTTTCACTTCATAAATGGAGTTAAATCCCAGGCTCTGAGTCTTCCTACAAACAAGATTTCGTTTCAGGGAAGGGCAGTTACTTTACAGCTCAAACGAACTACTTCGTTCAGGAAGCTCACACGTTTCTCATCTTAAATGACAAGCATTGGATCCTGGAGTACCTGTGCTTTGTATCAATTTCAGAGGCAGAGTTGGACTCGATATGGTCCGAATGTCTAAGAAACACCGTTCTTGTGTTCTCAGCACACTCATGTTTCCTGCTGTCTTAGAGATTCTAGAAAGCAAGATCGTGCTTCTTGGTCTAAAGCAGAGTGTGATCTATATATGAGAACTCTCCTGTGTGTTTCACTTCAGAAATGGAGTTAAATCCCAGGCTCGGTGTCTTCCAACACTCAAGACTTTGTTTCAGGTAAGGGCAGTCACTTTTCAGCTAAAAGGAACTACATCGTTCACGATGCTAACACGTTTCTCATCTTAACTGACAAGCATTGGATGTTAGAGGACCAGTGCTTTGTCTCAGTTTCAGAAGCAGAGATGGACTAGATATGGTCGTTATGTGTAGGAAACACCGTTCTTTTGTTCTCAGCACACTCACGTTTCCTGCTGTCTTAGGGACTCTAGAAAGCTAGAGCGTGCTTCGTGCTCTAAAGCAGAGTGTGATCAATGGATGAGAACTCTGCTGTGTGTTTCACTTCAGAAAAGGAGTTAAATCCTAGGCTCTGAGTCTTCCTACAAAAATGACTTCATTTCAGGTAAGGGCAGTTACTTTACAGCTCAAAAGAACAACATCGTTCCCGAAGCTCACACGTTTCTCATCTTAAATGACAAGCATTGGATGCTGGAGGACTTGTTCGTTGTATCAATTTCAGAGGCAGAGTTGGACTAGATATGGTCCGTATGTGTAGGAAACACCGTTCCTTTATTCTCAGCACACTCACGTTTCCTGCTGAATTAGAGAATCTAGAAAACAAGAGCGTGCTTCTTGCTCTGAAGCAGAGTGTGATCCATGGATGAGAACTATGATGTGTGTTTCCCTTCAGAAATGGAGTTAAATCCCAGGCTGTGAGTCTTCCTACAAACAAGACCTCGTTTCAGGGAAGGGCAGTTACTTTACAGCTCAAACGAACTACTTCGTTCAGGAAGCTCACACGTTTCTCATCTTAAATGACAAGCATTGGATGCTGGAGGACCTTGCTTTGATTCAATTTCAGAGGCAGAGTTGGACTCGATATGGTCCGAATGTGTAAGAAACACCGTTCTTTTGCTCTCAGCACACTCATGTTTCCTGCTGTCTCAGAGATTCTAGAAAGCAAGAGCGACCTTCTTGCTTTAAAGCAGAGTGTGATCAATGGATGAGAACTCTGCTGTGTGATTCACTTCAGAAAAGGAGTTAAATCCCAGGCTCTGAGTCTTCCTACAAAAAAGACTTCGTTTCAGGTAAGGGCAGTTATTTTACAGCTCAAACGAACACCATCGTTCCCGAAGCTCACACGTTTCTCATCTTAAATGTCAAGCATTGGATGCTGGAGGACCTTGCTTTGTATCAATTTCAGTGGCAGAGTTGGACTCGATATGGTCCGAATATGAAAGAAACACCGTTCTTTTCTCTCAGCACACTCATGTTTCCTGCTGTCTCAGAGATTCTAGAAAGCAAGAGCGTCCTTCTTGCTTTAAAGCAGAGTGTGATCAATGGATGAGAACTCTGCTGTGTGATTCACTTCAGAAAAGGAGTTAAATCCCAGGCTCTGAGTCTTCCTACAAACAAGACTTCGTTTCAGGTAAGGGCAGTTACTTTAAAGCTCAAACGAACTACACCTTTCACAAAGCTCACACGTTTCTCATTTTAACTGACAAGCATTGGATGTTAGTGGACCGGTGGTTTGTTTCAGTTCCACAAGCAGAGTTGGACTAGAGGTGGTCTGTATGTGTAGGAAACACAGTTCTTTTTTTCTGAACACAACCACGTTTCCTGCTGAATTAGAGAATCTAGAAAGCAAGAGCGTGCTTCTTGCTCTGAAGCAGAGTGTGATCCATGGATGAGAACTATGATGTGTGTTTCCCTTCAGAAATGGAGTTAAATCCCAGGCTCGGTGTCTTCCAACACTCAAGACTTTGTTTCAGGTAGGGGCAGTCACTTTTCAGCTAAAAGGAACTACATCGTTCACGAAGCTAACACGTTTCTCATCTTAACTGACAAGCATTGGATGTTAGAGGACCACTGCTTTGTCTCAGTTTCAGAAGCAGAGATGGACTAGATATGGTCGTTATGTGTAGGAAACACCGTTCTTTTGTTCTCAGCACACTCACGTTTCCTGCTGTCTTAGGGACTCTAGAAAGCTAGAGCGTGCTTCGTGCTCTAAAGCAGAGTGTGATCAATAGATGAGAACTCTGCTGTGTGTTTCACTTCAGAAATTGAGTTAAATTACAGGCTCTGTGTCTTCCTACAAGCAAGAATTCCTTTCAAGTAAGGGCAGTCACTTTTCAGCTCAAACGAACTACATCGTTCACAAAGCTCACACGTTTCTCATCTTAAATAACAAGCATTGGATGCTGGAGGACCTGTGCTTTTTATCAATTTCAGAGGCAGAGTTGGACTCGATATGGTCCGAATGTGTAAGAAACACCGTTCTTGTGTTCTCAGCACACTCATGTTTCCTGGTGTCTTAGAGACTCTAGAAAGCAAGAGCGTGCTTCTTGCTCTAAAGCAGAGTGTGATCTATATATGAGAACTCTGCTGTGTGTTTCCCCTTCAGAAATGGAGTTAAATCCCAGGCTCTGAGTCTTCCTACAAAAATGACTTCGTTTCAGGTAAGGGCAGTTACTTTACAGCTCAAACGAACAACATCGTTCCCGAAGCTCACACGTTTCTCATCTTAAATGACAAGCATTGGATGCTGGAGGACCTGTGCGTTGTATCAATTTCAGAGGCAGAGTTGGACTAGATATGGTCCGTATGTGTAGGAAACACCGTTCCTTTATTCTCCGCACACTCACGTTTCCTGCTGTCTTAGAGATTCTAGAAAGCTAGAGCGTGCTTCTTGCTCTAAAGCAGAGTGTGATCAATGGATGAGAACTCTGCTGTGTGTTTCACTTCAGAAATGGAGTTAAATCCCAGGCTCTGAGTCTTTCTACAAACAAGATTTCGTTTCAGGGAAGGGCAGTTACTTTACAGCTCAAACGAACTACTTCGTTCAGGAAGCTCACACGTTTCTCATCTTAAATGACAAGCATTGGATCCTGGAGTACCTGTGCTTTGTATCAATTTCAGAGGCAGAGTTGGACTCGATATGGTCCGAATGTCTAAGAAACACCGTTCTTGTGTTCTCAGCACACTCATGTTTCCTGCTGTCTTAGAGATTCTAGAAAGCAAGATCGTGCTTCTTGGTCTAAAGCAGAGTGTGGTCTATATATGAGAACTCTCCTGTGTGTTTCACTTCAGAAATGGAGTTAAATCCCAGGCTCGGTGTCTTCCAACACTCAAGACTTTGTTTCAGGTAAGGGCAGTCACTTTTCAGCTAAAAGGAACTACATCGTTCACGATGCTAACACGTTTCTCATCTTAACTGACAAGCATTGGATGTTAGAGGACCAGTGCTTTGTCTCAGTTTCAGAAGCAGAGATGGACTAGATATGGTCGTTATGTGTAGGAAACACCGTTCTTTTGTTCTCAGCACACTCACGTTTCCTGCTGTCTTAGGGACTCTAGAAAGCTAGAGCGTGCTTCGTGCTCTAAAGCAGAGTGTGATCAATGGATGAGAACTCTGCTGTGTGTTTCACTTCAGAAAAGGAGTTAAATCCTAGGCTCTGAGTCTTCCTACAAAAATGACTTCATTTCAGGTAAGGGCAGTTACTTTACAGCTCAAAAGAACAACATCGTTCCCGAAGCTCACACGTTTCTCATCTTAAATGACAAGCATTGGATGCTGGAGGACTTGTGCGTTGTATCAATTTCAGAGGCAGAGTTGGACTAGATATGGTCCGTATGTGTAGGAAACACCGTTCCTTTATTCTCAGCACACTCACGTTTCCTGCTGAATTAGAGAATCTAGAAAACAAGAGCGTGCTTCTTGCTCTGAAGCAGAGTGTGATCCATGGATGAGAACTATGATGTGTGTTTCCCTTCAGAAATGGAGTTAAATCCCAGGCTGTGAGTCTTCCTACAAACAAGACCTCGTTTCAGGGAAGGGCAGTTACTTTACAGCTCAAACGAACTACTTCGTTCAGGAAGCTCACACGTTTCTCATCTTAAATGACAAGCATTGGATGCTGGAGGACCTTGCTTTGATTCAATTTCAGAGGCAGAGTTGGACTCGATATGGTCCGAATGTGTAAGAAACACCGTTCTTTTGCTCTCAGCACACTCATGTTTCCTGCTGTCTCAGAGATTCTAGAAAGCAAGAGCGACCTTCTTGCTTTAAAGCAGAGTGTGATCAATGGATGAGAACTCTGCTGTGTGATTCACTTCAGAAAAGGAGTTAAATCCCAGGCTCTGAGTCTTCCTACAAAAAAGACTTCGTTTCAGGTAAGGGCAGTTATTTTACAGCTCAAACGAACACCATCGTTCCCGAAGCTCACACGTTTCTCATCTTAAATGTCAAGCATTGGATGCTGGAGGACCTTGCTTTGTATCAATTTCAGTGGCAGAGTTGGACTCGATATGGTCCGAATATGAAAGAAACACCGTTCTTTTCTCTCAGCACACTCATGTTTCCTGCTGTCTCAGAGATTCTAGAAAGCAAGAGCGTCCTTCTTGCTTTAAAGCAGAGTGTGATCAATGGATGAGAACTCTGCTGTGTGATTCACTTCAGAAAAGGAGTTAAATCCCAGGCTCTGAGTCTTCCTACAAACAAGACTTCGTTTCAGGTAAGGGCAGTTACTTTAAAGCTCAAACGAACTACACCTTTCACAAAGCTCACACGTTTCTCATTTTAACTGACAAGCATTGGATGTTAGTGGACCGGTGGTTTGTTTCAGTTCCACAAGCAGAGTTGGACTAGAGGTGGTCTGTATGTGTAGGAAACACAGTTCTTTTTTTCTGAGCACAACCACGTTTCCTGCTGAATTAGAGAATCTAGAAAGCAAGAGCGTGCTTCTTGCTCTGAAGCAGAGTGTGATCCATGGATGAGAACTATGATGTGTGTTTCCCTTCAGAAATGGAGTTAAATCCCAGGCTCGGTGTCTTCCAACACTCAAGACTTTGTTTCAGGTAGGGGCAGTCACTTTTCAGCTAAAAGGAACTACATCGTTCACGAAGCTAACACGTTTCTCATCTTAACTGACAAGCATTGGATGTTAGAGGACCACTGCTTTGTCTCAGTTTCAGAAGCAGAGATGGACTAGATATGGTCGTTATGTGTAGGAAACACCGTTCTTTTGTTCTCAGCACACTCACATTTCCTGCTGTCTTAGGGACTCTAGAAAGCTAGAGCGTGCTTCGTGCTCTAAAGCAGAGTGTGATCTATATATGAGAACTCTGCTGTGTGTTTCCCCTTCAGAAATGGAGTTAAATCCCAGGCTCTGAGTCTTCCTACAAAAATGACTTCGTTTCAGGTAAGGGCAGTTACTTTACAGCTCAAACGAACACCATCGTTCCCGAAGCTCACACGTTTCTCATCTTAATGACAAGCATTGGATGCTGGAGGACCTGTGCGTTGTATCAATTTCAGAGGCAGAGTTGGACTAGATATGGTCCGTATGTGTAGGAAACACCGTTCCTTTATTCTCCGCACACTCACGTTTCCTGCTGTCTTAGAGATTCTAGAAAGCTAGAGCGTGCTTCTTGCTCTAAAGCAGAGTGTGATCAATGGATGAGAACTCTGCTGTGTGTTTCACTTCAGAAATGGAGTTAAATCCCAGGCTCTGAGTCTTTCTACAAACAAGATTTCGTTTCAGGGAAGGGCAGTTACTTTACAGCTCAAACGAACTACTTCGTTCAGAAGCTCACACGTTTCTCATCTTAAATGACAAGCATTGGATCCTGGAGTACCTGTGCTTTGTATCAATTTCAGAGGCAGAGTTGGACTCGATATGGTCCGAATGTCTAAGAAACACCGTTCTTGTGTTCTCAGCACACTCATGTTTCCTGCTGTCTTAGAGATTCTAGAAAGCAAGATCGTTCTTCTTGGTCTAAAGCAGAGTGTGGTCTATATATGAGAACTCTCCTGTGTGTTTCACTTCAGAAATGGAGTTAAATCCCAGGCTCGGTGTCTTCCAACACTCAAGACTTTGTTTCAGGTAAGGGCAGTCACTTTTCAGCTAAAAGGAACTACATCGTTCACGATGCTAACACGTTTCTCATCTTAACTGACAAGCATTGGATGTTAGAGGACCAGTGCTTTGTCTCAGTTTCAGAAGCAGAGATGGACTAGATATGGTCGTTATGTGTAGGAAACACCGTTCTTTTGTTCTCAGCACACTCACGTTTCCTGCTGTCTTAGGGACTCTAGAAAGCTAGAGCGTGCTTCGTGCTCTAAAGCAGAGTGTGATCAATGGATGAGAACTCTGCTGTGTGTTTCACTTCAGAAAAGGAGTTAAATCCCAGGCTCTGAGTCTTCCTACAAAAATGACTTCATTTCAGGTAAGGGCAGTTACTTTACAGCTCAAAGGAACAACATCGTTCCCGAAGCTCACACGTTTCTCATCTTAAATGACAAGCATTGGATGCTGGAGGACTTGTGCGTTGTATCAATTTCAGAGGCAGAGTTGGACTAGATATGGTCGGTATGTGTAGGAAACACCGTTCCTTTATTCTCAGCACACTCACGTTTCCTGCTGAATTAGAGAATCTAGAAAACAAGAGCGTGCTTCTTGCTCTGAAGCAGAGTGTGATCCATGGATGAGAACTATGATGTGTGTTTCCCTTCAGAAATGGAGTTAAATCCCAGGCTCTGAGTCTTCCTACAAACAAGACTTCGTTTCAGGTAAGGGCAGTTACTTTAAAGCTCAAACGAACAACATCGTTCCCGAAGCTCACACGTTTCTCATCTTAAATGACAAGCATTGGATGCTGGAGGACTTGTGCGTTGTATCAATTTCAGAGGCAGAGTTGGACTAGATATGGTCGGTATGTGTAGGAAACACCGTTCCTTTATTCTCAGCACACTCACGTTTCCTGCTGAATTAGAGAATCTAGAAAACAAGAGCGTGCTTCTTGCTCTCAAGCAGAGTGTGATCCATGGATGAGAACTATGATGTGTGTTTCCCTTCAGAAATGGAGTTAAATCCCAGGCTCGGTGTGTTCCAACACTCAAGACTTTGTTTCAGGTAAGGGCAGTCACTTTTCAGCTAAGGCGAACTACATCGTTCACTAAGCTAACACGTTTCTCATCTTAACTGAAAAGCATTGGATGTTAGAGGACCAGTGCTTTGTCTCAGTTTCAGAAGCATAGATGGACTAGATATGGTTGTTATGTGTAGGAAACACCGTTCTTTTGTTCTCAGCACACTCACGTTTCCTGCTGTCTTAGGGACTCTAGAAAGCTAGAGCGTGCTTCGTGCTCTAAAGCAGAGTGTGAACAATGGATGAGAACTCTGCTGTGTGTTTCACTTCAGAAATTGAGTTAAATTCCAGGCTCTCTGTCTTCCTACAAGCAAGAATTCCTTTAAAGTAAGGGCAGTCACTTTTCAGCTCAAACGAACTACATCGTTCACGAAGCTCACACGTTTCTCATCTTAAATAACAAGCATTGGATGCTGGAGGACCTGTGCTTTTTATCAATTTCAGAGGCAGAGTTGGACTCGATATGGTCCGAATGTGTAAGAAACACCGTTCTTGTGTTCTCAGCACACTCATGTTTCCTGCTGTCTTAGAGACTCTAGAAAGCAAGAGCGTGCTTCTTGCTCTAAAGCAGAGTGTGATCTATATATGAGAACTCTGCTGTGTGTTTCCCCTTCAGAAATGTAGTTAAATCCCAGGCCCTGAGTCTTCCTACAAGCAACACTTCGTTTCAGTAAAGGGCTGTTACTTTACAGCTCAAACGAACTACATCGTTCACGAAGCTCACACGTTTCTCATCTTAACTGACAAGCATCGGATGTTATAGGACCAGTGATTTGTATCATTTTCAGAAGCAGAGTTGGAATAGAAATGGTCCGTATGTGTAGGAAACACCGTTTATTTGTTCTTAGCACACTCACGTTTGCTGCTGTATTAGAGAATCTAGGAAGCAAGAGCGTGCTTTCTGCTCTAAAGCAGAGTGTGATCAATGGATGAGAACTCTGCTGTGTGTTTCACTTCAGAAAAGGAGTTAAATCCCAGGCTCTGAGTCTTCCTACAAAAATGACTTCGATTCAGGTAAGGGCAGTTACTTTACAGCTCAAACGAACAACATCGTTCCCGAAGCTCACACGTTTCTCATCTTAAATGACAACCATTGGATGCTGGAGGACCTGTGCGTTGTATCAATTTCAGAGGCAGAGTTGGACTAGATATGGTCCGTATGTGTAGGAAACACCGTTCCTTTATTCTCAGCACACTCACGTTTCCTGCTGTCTTAGAGATTCTAGAAAGCTAGAGCGTGCTTCTTGCTCTAAAGCAGAGTGTGATCAATGGATGAGAACTCTGCTGTGTGTTTCACTTCATAAATGGAGTTAAATCCCAGGCTCTGAGTCTTCCTACAAACAAGATTTCGTTTCAGGGAAGGGCAGTTACTTTACAGCTCAAACGAACTACTTCGTTCAGGAAGCTCACACGTTTCTCATCTTAAATGACAAGCATTGGATCCTGGAGTACCTGTGCTTTGTATCAATTTCAGAGGCAGAGTTGGACTCGATATGGTCCGAATGTCTAAGAAACACCGTTCTTGTGTTCTCAGCACACTCATGTTTCCTGCTGTCTTAGAGATTCTAGAAAGCAAGATCGTGCTTCTTGGTCTAAAGCAGAGTGTGATCTATATATGAGAACTCTCCTGTGTGTTTCACTTCAGAAATGGAGTTAAATCCCAGGCTCGGTGTCTTCCAACACTCAAGACTTTGTTTCAGGTAAGGGCAGTCACTTTTCAGCTAAAAGGAACTACATCGTTCACGATGCTAACACGTTTCTCATCTTAACTGACAAGCATTGGATGTTAGAGGACCAGTGCTTTGTCTCAGTTTCAGAAGCAGAGATGGACTAGATATGGTCGTTATGTGTAGGAAACACCGTTCTTTTGTTCTCAGCACACTCACGTTTCCTGCTGTCTTAGGGACTCTAGAAAGCTAGAGCGTGCTTCGTGCTCTAAAGCAGAGTGTGATCAATGGATGAGAACTCTGCTGTGTGTTTCACTTCAGAAAAGGAGTTAAATCCTAGGCTCTGAGTCTTCCTACAAAAATGACTTCATTTCAGGTAAGGGCAGTTACTTTACAGCTCAAAAGAACAACATCGTTCCCGAAGCTCACACGTTTCTCATCTTAAATGACAAGCATTGGATGCTGGAGGACTTGTGCGTTGTATCAATTTCAGAGGCAGAGTTGGACTAGATATGGTCCGTATGTGTAGGAAACACCGTTCCTTTATTCTCAGCACACTCACGTTTCCTGCTGAATTAGAGAATCTAGAAAACAAGAGCGTGCTTCTTGCTCTGAAGCAGAGTGTGATCCATGGATGAGAACTATGATGTGTGTTTCCCTTCAGAAATGGAGTTAAATCCCAGGCTGTGAGTCTTCCTACAAACAAGACCTCGTTTCAGGGAAGGGCAGTTACTTTACAGCTCAAACGAACTACTTCGTTCAGGAAGCTCACACGTTTCTCATCTTAAATGACAAGCATTGGATGCTGGAGGACCTTGCTTTGATTCAATTTCAGAGGCAGAGTTGGACTCAATATGGTCCGAATGTGTAAGAAACACCGTTCTTTTGCTCTCAGCACACTCATGTTTCCTGCTGTCTCAGAGATTCTAGAAAGCAAGAGCGACCTTCTTGCTTTAAAGCAGAGTGTGATCAATGGATGAGAACTCTGCTTTGTGATTCACTTCAGAAAAGGAGTTAAATCCCAGGCTCTGAGTCTTCCTACAAAAAAGACTTCGTTTCAGGTAAGGGCAGTTATTTTACAGCTTATACGAACACCATCGTTCCCGAAGCTCACACGTTTCTCATCTTAAATGTCAAGCATTGGATGCTGGAGGACCTTGCTTTGTATCAATTTCAGTGGCAGAGTTGGACTCGATATGGTCCGAATATGAAAGAAACACCGTTCTTTTCTCTCAGCACACTCATGTTTCCTGCTGTCTCAGAGATTCTAGAAAGCAAGAGCGTCCTTCTTGCTTTAAAGCAGAGTGTGATCAATGGATGAGAACTCTGCTGTGTGATTCACTTCAGAAAAGGAGTTAAATCCCAGGCTCTGAGTCTTCCTACAAACAAGACTTCGTTTCAGGTAAGGGCAGTTACTTTAAAGCTCAAACGAACTACACCTTTCACAAAGCTCACACGTTTCTCATTTTAACTGACAAGCATTGGATGTTAGTGGACCGGTGGTTTGTTTCAGTTCCACAAGCAGAGTTGGACTAGAGGTGGTCTGTATGTGTAGGAAACACAGTTCTTTTTTTCTGAACACAACCACGTTTCCTGCTGAATTAGAGAATCTAGAAAGCAAGAGCGTGCTTCTTGCTCTGAAGCAGAGTGTGATCCATGGATGAGAACTATGATGTGTGTTTCCCTTCAGAAATGGAGTTAAATCCCAGGCTCGGTGTCTTCCAACACTCAAGACTTTGTTTCAGGTAGGGGCAGTCACTTTTCAGCTAAAAGGAACTACATCGTTCACGAAGCTAACACGTTTCTCATCTTAACTGACAAGCATTGGATGTTAGAGGACCACTGCTTTGTCTCAGTTTCAGAAGCAGAGATGGACTAGATATGGTCGTTATGTGTAGGAAACACCGTTCTTTTGTTCTCAGCACACTCACGTTTCCTGCTGTCTTAGGGACTCTAGAAAGCTAGAGCGTGCTTCGTGCTCTAAAGCAGAGTGTGATCAATAGATGAGAACTCTGCTGTGTGTTTCACTTCAGAAATTGAGTTAAATTACAGGCTCTGTGTCTTCCTACAAGCAAGAATTCCTTTCAAGTAAGGGCAGTCACTTTTCAGCTCAAACGAACTACATCGTTCACAAAGCTCACACGTTTCTCATCTTAAATAACAAGCATTGGATGCTGGAGGACCTGTGCTTTTTATCAATTTCAGAGGCAGAGTTGGACTCGATATGGTCCGAATGTGTAAGAAACACCGTTCTTGTGTTCTCAGCACACTCATGTTTCCTGGTGTCTTAGAGACTCTAGAAAGCAAGAGCGTGCTTCTTGCTCTAAAGCAGAGTGTGATCTATATATGAGAACTCTGCTGTGTGTTTCCCCTTCAGAAATGGAGTTAAATCCCAGGCTCTGAGTCTTCCTACAAAAATGACTTCGTTTCAGGTAAGGGCAGTTACTTTACAGCTCAAACGAACAACATCGTTCCCGAAGCTCACACGTTTCTCATCTTAAATGACAAGCATTGGATGCTGGAGGACCTGTGCGTTGTATCAATTTCAGAGGCAGAGTTGGACTAGATATGGTCCGTATGTGTAGGAAACACCGTTCCTTTATTCTCCGCACACTCACGTTTCCTGCTGTCTTAGAGATTCTAGAAAGCTAGAGCGTGCTTCTTGCTCTAAAGCAGAGTGTGATCAATGGATGAGAACTCTGCTGTGTGTTTCACTTCAGAAATGGAGTTAAATCCCAGGCTCTGAGTCTTTCTACAAACAAGATTTCGTTTCAGGGAAGGGCAGTTACTTTACAGCTCAAACGAACTACTTCGTTCAGGAAGCTCACACGTTTCTCATCTTAAATGACAAGCATTGGATCCTGGAGTACCTGTGCTTTGTATCAATTTCAGAGGCAGAGTTGGACTCGATATGGTCCGAATGTCTAAGAAACACCGTTCTTGTGTTCTCAGCACACTCATGTTTCCTGCTGTCTTAGAGATTCTAGAAAGCAAGATCGTGCTTCTTGGTCTAAAGCAGAGTGTGGTCTATATATGAGAACTCTCCTGTGTGTTTCACTTCAGAAATGGAGTTAAATCCCAGGCTCGGTGTCTTCCAACACTCAAGACTTTGTTTCAGGTAAGGGCAGTCACTTTTCAGCTAAAAGGAACTACATCGTTCACGATGCTAACACGTTTCTCATCTTAACTGACAAGCATTGGATGTTAGAGGACCAGTGCTTTGTCTCAGTTTCAGAAGCAGAGATGGACTAGATATGGTCGTTATGTGTAGGAAACACCGTTCTTTTGTTCTCAGCACACTCACGTTTCCTGCTGTCTTAGGGACTCTAGAAAGCTAGAGCGTGCTTCGTGCTCTAAAGCAGAGTGTGATCAATGGATGAGAACTCTGCTGTGTGTTTCACTTCAGAAAAGGAGTTAAATCCCAGGCTCTGAGTCTTCCTACAAAAATGACTTCATTTCAGGTAAGGGCAGTTACTTTACAGCTCAAAGGAACAACATCGTTCCCGAAGCTCACACGTTTCTCATCTTAAATGACAAGCATTGGATGCTGGAGGACTTGTGCGTTGTATCAATTTCAGAGGCAGAGTTGGACTAGATATGGTCGGTATGTGTAGGAAACACCGTTCCTTTATTCTCAGCACACTCACGTTTCCTGCTGAATTAGAGAATCTAGAAAACAAGAGCGTGCTTCTTGCTCTGAAGCAGAGTGTGATCCATGGATGAGAACTATGATGTGTGTTTCCCTTCAGAAATGGAGTTAAATCCCAGGCTCGGTGTGTTCCAACACTCAAGACTTTGTTTCAGGTAAGGGCAGTCACTTTTCAGCTAAGGCGAACTACATCGTTCACTAAGCTAACACGTTTCTCATCTTAACTGAAAAGCATTGGATGTTAGAGGACCAGTGCTTTGTCTCAGTTTCAGAAGCATAGATGGACTAGATATGGTTGTTATGTGTAGGAAACACCGTTCTTTTGTTCTCAGCACACTCACGTTTCCTGCTGTCTTAGGGACTCTAGAAAGCTAGAGCGTGCTTCGTGCTCTAAAGCAGAGTGTGATCAATGGATGAGAACTCTGCTGTGTGTTTCACTTCAGAAATTGAGTTAAATTCCAGGCTCTCTGTCTTCCTACAAGCAAGAATTCCTTTCAAGTAAGGGCAGTCACTTTTCAGCTCAAACGAACTACATCGTTCACGAAGCTCACACGTTTCTCATCTTAAATAACAAGCATTGGATGCTGGAGGACCTGTGCTTTTTATCAATTTCAGAGGCAGAGTTGGACTCGATATGGTCCGAATGTGTAAGAAACACCGTTCTTGTGTTCTCAGCACACTCATGTTTCCTGCTGTCTTAGAGACTCTAGAAAGCAAGAGCGTGCTTCTTGCTCTAAAGCAGAGTGTGATCTATATATGAGAACTCTGCTGTGTGTTTCCCCTTCAGAAATGGAGTTAAATCCCAGGCTCTGAGTCTTCCTACAAGCAACACTTCGTTTCAGTAAAGGGCTGTTACTTTACAGCTCAAACGAACTACATCGTTCACGAAGCTCACACGTTTCTCATCTTAACTGACAAGCATCGGATGTTATAGGACCAGTGATTTGTATCATTTTCAGAAGCAGAGTTGGAATAGAAATGGTCCGTATGTGTAGGAAACACCGTTTATTTGTTCTTAGCACACTCACGTTTGCTGCTGTATTAGAGAATCTAGGAAGCAAGAGCGTGCTTTCTGCTCTAAAGCAGAGTGTGATCAATGGATGAGAACTCTGCTGTGTGTTTCACTTCAGAAAAGGAGTTAAATCCCAGGCTCTGAGTCTTCCTACAAAAATGACTTCGATTCAGGTAAGGGCAGTTACTTTACAGCTCAAACGAACAACATCGTTCCCGAAGCTCACACGTTTCTCATCTTAAATGACAACCATTGGATGCTGGAGGACCTGTGCGTTGTATCAATTTCAGAGGCAGAGTTGGACTAGATATGGTCCGTATGTGTAGGAAACACCGTTCCTTTATTCTCAGCACACTCACGTTTCCTGCTGTCTTAGAGATTCTAGAAAGCTAGAGCGTGCTTCTTGCTCTAAAGCAGAGTGTGATCAATGGATGAGAACTCTGCTGTGTGTTTCACTTCAGAAATGGAGTTAAATCCCAGGCTCTGAGTCTTCCTACAAACAAGATTTCGTTTCAGGGAAGGGCAGTTACTTTACAGCTCAAACGAACTACTTCGTTCAGGAAGCTCACACGTTTCTCATCTTAAATGACAAGCATTGGATCCTGGAGTACCTGTGCTTTGTATCAATTTCAGAGGCAGAGTTGGACTCGATATGGTCCGAATGTCTAAGAAACACCGTTCTTGTGTTCTCAGCACACTCATGTTTCCTGCTGTCTTAGAGATTCTAGAAAGCAAGATCGTGCTTCTTGGTCTAAAGCAGAGTGTGATCTATATATGAGAACTCTCCTGTGTGTTTCACTTCAGAAATGGAGTTAAATCCCAGGCTCGGTGTCTTCCAACACTCAAGACTTTGTTTCAGGTAAGGGCAGTCACTTTTCAGCTAAAAGGAACTACATCGTTCACGATGCTAACACGTTTCTCATCTTAACTGACAAGCATTGGATGTTAGAGGACCAGTGCTTTGTCTCAGTTTCAGAAGCAGAGATGGACTAGATATGGTCGTTATGTGTAGGAAACACCGTTCTTTTGTTCTCAGCACACTCACGTTTCCTGCTGTCTTAGGGACTCTAGAAAGCTAGAGCGTGCTTCGTGCTCTAAAGCAGAGTGTGATCAATGGATGAGAACTCTGCTGTGTGTTTCACTTCAGAAAAGGAGTTAAATCCTAGGCTCTGAGTCTTCCTACAAAAATGACTTCATTTCAGGTAAGGGCAGTTACTTTACAGCTCAAACGAACAACATCGTTCCCGAAGCTCACACGTTTCTCATCTTAAATGACAAGCATTGGATGCTAGAGGACTTGTGCGTTGTATCAATTTCAGAGGCAGAGTTGGACTAGATATGGTCCGTATGTGTAGGAAACACCGTTCCTTTATTCTCAGCACACTCACGTTTCCTGCTGAATTAGAGAATCTAGAAAACAAGAGCGTGCTTCTTGCTCTGAAGCAGAGTGTGATCCATGGATGAGAACTATGATGTGTGTTTCCCTTCAGAAATGGAGTTAAATCCCAGGCTGTGAGTCTTCCTACAAACAAGACCTCGTTTCAGGGAAGGGCAGTTACTTTACAGCTCAAACGAACTACTTCGTTCAGGAAGCTCACACGTTTCTCATCTTAAATGACAAGCATTGGATGCTGGAGGACCTTGCTTTGATTCAATTTCAGAGGCAGAGTTGGACTCGATATGGTCCGAATGTGTAAGAAACACCGTTCTTTTGCTCTCAGCACACTCATGTTTCCTGCTGTCTCAGAGATTCTAGAAAGCAAGAGCGACCTTCTTGCTTTAAAGCAGAGTGTGATCAATGGATGAGAACTCTGCTGTGTGATTCACTTCAGAAAAGGAGTTAAATCCCAGGCTCTGAGTCTTCCTACAAAAAAGACTTCGTTTCAGGTAAGGGCAGTTATTTTACAGCTCAAACGAACACCATCGTTCCCGAAGCTCACACGTTTCTCATCTTAAATGTCAAGCATTGGATGCTGGAGGACCTTGCTTTGTATCAATTTCAGTGGCAGAGTTGGACTCGATATGGTCCGAATATGAAAGAAACACCGTTCTTTTCTCTCAGCACACTCATGTTTCCTGCTGTCTCAGAGATTCTAGAAAGCAAGAGCGTCCTTCTTGCTTTAAAGCAGAGTGTGATCAATGGATGAGAACTCTGCTGTGTGATTCACTTCAGAAAAGGAGTTAAATCCCAGGCTCTGAGTCTTCCTACAAACAAGACTTCGTTTCAGGTAAGGGCAGTTACTTTAAAGCTCAAACGAACTACACCTTTCACAAAGCTCACACGTTTCTCATTTTAACTGACAAGCATTGGATGTTAGTGGACCGGTGGTTTGTTTCAGTTCCACAAGCAGAGTTGGACTAGAGGTGGTCTGTATGTGTAGGAAACACAGTTCTTTTTTTCTGAGCACAACCACGTTTCCTGCTGAATTAGAGAATCTAGAAAGCAAGAGCGTGCTTCTTGCTCTGAAGCAGAGTGTGATCCATGGATGAGAACTATGATGTGTGTTTCCCTTCAGAAATGGAGTTAAATCCCAGGCTCGGTGTCTTCCAACACTCAAGACTTTGTTTCAGGTAGGGGCAGTCACTTTTCAGCTAAAAGGAACTACATCGTTCACGAAGCTAACACGTTTCTCATCTTAACTGACAAGCATTGGATGTTAGAGGACCACTGCTTTGTCTCAGTTTCAGAAGCAGAGATGGACTAGATATGGTCGTTATGTGTAGGAAACACCGTTCTTTTGTTCTCAGCACACTCACGTTTCCTGCTGTCTTAGGGACTCTAGAAAGCTAGAGCGTGCTTCGTGCTCTAAAGCAGAGTGTGATCAATAGATGAGAACTCTGCTGTGTGTTTCACTTCAGAAATTGAGTTAAATTACAGGCTCTGTGTCTTCCTACAAGCAAGAATTCCTTTCAAGTAAGGGCAGTCACTTTTCAGCTCAAACGAACTACATCGTTCACGAAGCTCACACGTTTCTCATCTTAAATAACAAGCATTGGATGCTGGAGGACCTGTGCTTTTTATCAATTTCAGAGGCAGAGTTGGACTCGATATGGTCCGAATGTGTAAGAAACACCGTTCTTGTGTTCTCAGCACACTCATGTTTCCTGGTGTCTTAGAGACTCTAGAAAGCAAGAGCGTGCTTCTTGCTCTAAAGCAGAGTGTGATCTATATATGAGAACTCTGCTGTGTGTTTCCCCTTCAGAAATGGAGTTAAATCCCAGGCTCTGAGTCTTCCTACAAAAATGACTTCGTTTCAGGTAAGGGCAGTTACTTTACAGCTCAAACGAACAACATCGTTCCCGAAGCTCACACGTTTCTCATCTTAAATGACAAGCATTGGATGCTGGAGGACCTGTGCGTTGTATCAATTTCAGAGGCAGAGTTGGACTAGATATGGTCCGTATGTGTAGGAAACACCGTTCCTTTATTCTCCGCACACTCACGTTTCCTGCTGTCTTAGAGATTCTAGAAAGCTAGAGCGTGCTTCTTGCTCTAAAGCAGAGTGTGATCAATGGATGAGAACTCTGCTGTGTGTTTCACTTCAGAAATGGAGTTAAATCCCAGGCTCTGAGTCTTTCTACAAACAAGATTTCGTTTCAGGGAAGGGCAGTTACTTTACAGCTCAAACGAACTACTTCGTTCAGGAAGCTCACACGTTTCTCATCTTAAATGACAAGCATTGGATCCTGGAGTACCTGTGCTTTGTATCAATTTCAGAGGCAGAGTTGGACTCGATATGGTCCGAATGTCTAAGAAACACCGTTCTTGTGTTCTCAGCACACTCATGTTTCCTGCTGTCTTAGAGATTCTAGAAAGCAAGATCGTGCTTCTTGGTCTAAAGCAGAGTGTGGTCTATATATGAGAACTCTCCTGTGTGTTTCACTTCAGAAATGGAGTTAAATCCCAGGCTCGGTGTCTTCCAACACTCAAGACTTTGTTTCAGGTAAGGGCAGTCACTTTTCAGCTAAAAGGAACTACATCGTTCACGATGCTAACACGTTTCTCATCTTAACTGACAAGCATTGGATGTTAGAGGACCAGTGCTTTGTCTCAGTTTCAGAAGCAGAGATGGACTAGATATGGTCGTTATGTGTAGGAAACACCGTTCTTTTGTTCTCAGCACACTCACGTTTCCTGCTGTCTTAGGGACTCTAGAAAGCTAGAGCGTGCTTCGTGCTCTAAAGCAGAGTGTGATCAATGGATGAGAACTCTGCTGTGTGTTTCACTTCAGAAAAGGAGTTAAATCCCAGGCTCTGAGTCTTCCTACAAAAATGACTTCATTTCAGGTAAGGGCAGTTACTTTACAGCTCAAACGAACAACATCGTTCCCGAAGCTCACACGTTTCTCATCTTAAATGACAAGCATTGGATGCTGGAGGACTTGTGCGTTGTATCAATTTCAGAGGCAGAGTTGGACTAGATATGGTCGGTATGTGTAGGAAACACCGTTCCTTTATTCTCCGCACACTCACGTTTCCTGCTGTCTTAGAGATTCTAGAAAGCTAGAGCGTGCTTCTTGCTCTAAAGCAGAGTGTGATCAATGGATGAGAACTCTGCTGTGTGATTCACTTCAGAAAAGGAGTTAAATCCCAGGCTCTGAGTCTACCTACAAAAAAGACTTCGTTTCAGGTAAGGGCAGTTATTTTACAGCTCAAACGAACACCATCGTTCCCGAAGCTCACACGTTTCTCATCTTAAATGTCAAGCATTGGATGCTGGAGGACCTTGCTTTGTATCAATTTCAGAGGCAGAGTTGGACTCGATATGGTCCGAATATGAAAGAAACACCGTTCTTTTCTCTCAGCACACTCATGTTTCCTGCTGTCTCAGAGATTCTAGAAAGCAAGAGCGTCCTTCTTGCTTTAAAGCAGAGTGTGATCAATGGATGAGAACTCTGCTGTGTGATTCACTTCAGAAAAGGAGTTAAATCCCAGGCTCTGAGTCTTCCTACAAACAAGACTTCGTTTCAGGTAAGGGCAGTTACTTTAAAGCTCAAACGAACAACATCGTTCCCGAAGCTCACACGTTTCTCATCTTAAATGACAAGCATTGGATGCTGGAGAACTTGTGCGTTGTATCAATTTCAGAGGCAGAGTTGGACTAGATATGGTCGGTATGTGTAGGAAACACCGTTCCTTTATTCTCAGCACACTCACGTTTCCTGCTGAATTAGAGAATCTAGAAAACAAGAGCGTGCTTCTTGCTCTGAAGCAGAGTGTGATCCATGGATGAGAACTATGATGTGTGTTTCCCTTCAGAAATGGAGTTAAATCCCAGGCTCGGTGTGTTCCAACACTCAAGACTTTGTTTCAGGTAAGGGCAGTCACTTTTCAGCTAAGGCGAACTACATCGTTCACTAAGCTAACACGTTTCTCATCTTAACTGAAAAGCATTGGATGTTAGAGGACCAGTGCTTTGTCTCAGTTTCAGAAGCATAGATGGACTAGATATGGTTGTTATGTGTAGGAAACACCGTTCTTTTGTTCTCAGCACACTCATGTTTCCTGCTGTCTTAGGGACTCTAGAAAGCTAGAGCGTGCTTCGTGCTCTAAAGCAGAGTGTGATCAATGGATGAGAACTCTGCTGTGTGTTTCACTTCAGAAATTGAGTTAAATTCCAGGCTCTGTGTCTTCCTACAAGCAAGAATTCCTTTCAAGTAAGGGCAGTCACTTTTCAGCTCAAACGAACTACATCGTTCACGAAGCTCACACGTTTCTCATCTTAAATAACAAGCATTGGATGCTGGAGGACCTGTGCTTTTTATCAATTTCAGAGGCAGAGTTGGACTCGATATGGTCCGAATGTGTAAGAAACACCGTTCTTGTGTTCTCAGCACACTCATGTTTCCTGCTGTCTTAGAGACTCTAGAAAGCAAGAGCGTGCTTCTTGCTCTAAAGCAGAGTGTGATCTATATATGAGAACTCTGCTGTGTGTTTCCCCTTCAGAAATGGAGTTAAATCCCAGGCTCTGAGTCTTCCTACAAGCAACACTTCATTTCAGTAAAGGGCTGTTACTTTACAGCTCAAACGAACTACATCGTTCACGAAGCTCACACGTTTCTCATCTTAACTGACAAGCATTGGATGTTATAGGACCAGTGATTTGTATCATTTTCAGAAGCAGAGTTGGAATAGAAATGGTCCGTATGTGTAGGAAACACCGTTTATTTGTTCTTAGCACACTCACGTTTGCTGCTGTATTAGAGAATCTAGGAAGCAAGAGCGTGCTTTCTGCTCTAAAGCAGAGTGTGATCAATGGATGAGAACTCTGCTGTGTGTTTCACTTCAGAAAAGGAGTTAAATCCCAGGCTCTGAGTCTTCCTACAAAAATGACTTCGATTCAGGTAAGGGCAGTTACTTTACAGCTCAAACGAACAACATCGTTCCCGAAGCTCACACGTTTCTCATCTTAAATGACAACCATTGGATGCTGGAGGACCTGTGCGTTGTATCAATTTCAGAGGCAGAGTTGGACTAGATATGGTCCGTATGTGTAGGAAACACCGTTCCTTTATTCTCAGCACACTCACGTTTCCTGCTGTCTTAGAGATTCTAGAAAGCTAGAGCGTGCTTCTTGCTCTAAAGCAGAGTGTGATCAATGGATGAGAACTCTGCTGTGTGTTTCACTTCATAAATGGAGTTAAATCCCAGGCTCTGAGTCTTCCTACAAACAAGATTTCGTTTCAGGGAAGGGCAGTTACTTTACAGCTCAAACGAACTACTTCGTTCAGGAAGCTCACACGTTTCTCATCTTAAATGACAAGCATTGGATCCTGGAGTACCTGTGCTTTGTATCAATTTCAGAGGCAGAGTTGGACTCGATATGGTCCGAATGTCTAAGAAACACCGTTCTTGTGTTCTCAGCACACTCATGTTTCCTGCTGTCTTAGAGATTCTAGAAAGCAAGATCGTGCTTCTTGGTCTAAAGCAGAGTGTGATCTATATATGAGAACTCTCCTGTGTGTTTCACTTCAGAAATGGAGTTAAATCCCAGGCTCGGTGTCTTCCAACACTCAAGACTTTGTTTCAGGTAAGGGCAGTCACTTTTCAGCTAAAAGGAACTACATCGTTCACGATGCTAACACGTTTCTCATCTTAACTGACAAGCATTGGATGTTAGAGGACCAGTGCTTTGTCTCAGTTTCAGAAGCAGAGATGGACTAGATATGGTCGTTATGTGTAGGAAACACCGTTCTTTTGTTCTCAGCACACTCACGTTTCCTGCTGTCTTAGGGACTCTAGAAAGCTAGAGCGTGCTTCGTGCTCTAAAGCAGAGTGTGATCAATGGATGAGAACTCTGCTGTGTGTTTCACTTCAGAAAAGGAGTTAAATCCTAGGCTCTGAGTCTTCCTACAAAAATGACTTCATTTCAGGTAAGGGCAGTTACTTTACAGCTCAAACGAACAACATCGTTCCCGAAGCTCACACGTTTCTCATCTTAAATGACAAGCATTGGATGCTGGAGGACTTGTGCGTTGTATCAATTTCAGAGGCAGAGTTGGACTAGATATGGTCCGTATGTGTAGGAAACACCGTTCCTTTATTCTCAGCACACTCACGTTTCCTGCTGAATTAGAGAATCTAGAAAACAAGAGCGTGCTTCTTGCTCTGAAGCAGAGTGTGATCCATGGATGAGAACTATGATGTGTGTTTCCCTTCAGAAATGGAGTTAAATCCCAGGCTGTGAGTCTTCCTACAAACAAGACCTCGTTTCAGGGAAGGGCAGTTACTTTACAGCTCAAACGAACTACTTCATTCAGGAAGCTCACACGTTTCTCATCTTAAATGACAAGCATTGGATGCTGGAGGACCTTGCTTTGATTCAATTTCAGAGGCAGAGTTGGACTCGATATGGTCCGAATGTGTAAGAAACACCGTTCTTTTGCTCTCAGCACACTCATGTTTCCTGCTGTCTCAGAGATTCTAGAAAGCAAGAGCGTCCTTCTTGCTTTAAAGCAGAGTGTGATCAATGGATGAGAACTCTGCTGTGTGATTCACTTCAGAAAAGGAGTTAAATCCCAGGCTCTGAGTCTTCCTACAAAAAAGACTTCGTTTCAGGTAAGGGCAGTTATTTTACAGCTCAAACGAACACCATCGTTCCCGAAGCTCACACGTTTCTCATCTTAAATGTCAAGCATTGGATGCTGGAGGACCTTGCTTTGTATCAATTTCAGTGGCAGAGTTGGACTCGATATGGTCCGAATATGAAAGAAACACCGTTCTTTTCTCTCAGCACACTCATGTTTCCTGCTGTCTCAGAGATTCTAGAAAGCAAGAGCGTCCTTCTTGCTTTAAAGCAGAGTGTGATCAATGGATGAGAACTCTGCTGTGTGATTCACTTCAGAAAAGGAGTTAAATCCCAGGCTCTGAGTCTTCCTACAAACAAGACTTCGTTTCAGGTAAGGGCAGTTACTTTAAAGCTCAAACGAACTACACCTTTCACAAAGCTCACACGTTTCTCATTTTAACTGACAAGCATTGGATGTTAGTGGACCGGTGGTTTGTTTCAGTTCCACAAGCAGAGTTGGACTAGAGGTGGTCTGTATGTGTAGGAAACACAGTTCTTTTTTTCTGAGCACAACCACGTTTCCTGCTGAATTAGAGAATCTAGAAAGCAAGAGCGTGCTTCTTGCTCTGAAGCAGAGTGTGATCCATGGATGAGAACTATGATGTGTGTTTCCCTTCAGAAATGGAGTTAAATCCCAGGCTCGGTGTCTTCCAACACTCAAGACTTTGTTTCAGGTAGGGGCAGTCACTTTTCAGCTAAAAGGAACTACATCGTTCACGAAGCTAACACGTTTCTCATCTTAACTGACAAGCATTGGATGTTAGAGGACCACTGCTTTGTCTCAGTTTCAGAAGCAGAGATGGACTAGATATGGTCGTTATGTGTAGGAAACACCGTTCTTTTGTTCTCAGCACACTCACGTTTCCTGCTGTCTTAGGGACTCTAGAAAGCTAGAGCGTGCTTCGTGCTCTAAAGCAGAGTGTGATCAATGGATGAGAACTCTGCTGTGTGTTTCACTTCAGAAATTGAGTTAAATTACAGGCTCTGAGTCTTCCTAAAAAATGACTTCGTTTCAGGTAAGGGCAGTTACTTTACAGCTCAAACGAACAACATCGTTCCCGAAGCTCACACGTTTCTCATCTTAAATGACAAGCATTGGATGCTGGAGGACCTGTGCGTTGTATCAATTTCAGAGGCAGAGTTGGACTAGATATGGTCCGTATGTGTAGGAAACACCGTTCCTTTATTCTCCGCACACTCACGTTTCCTGCTGTCTTAGAGATTCTAGAAAGCTAGAGCGTGCTTCTTGCTCTAAAGCAGAGTGTGATCAATGGATGAGAACTCTGCTGTGTGTTTCACTTCAGAAATGGAGTTAAATCCCAGGCTCTGAGTCTTTCTACAAACAAGATTTCGTTTCAGGGAAGGGCAGTTACTTTACAGCTCAAACGAACTACTTCGTTCAGGAAGCTCACACGTTTCTCATCTTAAATGACAAGCATTGGATCCTGGAGTATCTGTGCTTTGTATCAATTTCAGAGGCAGAGTTGGACTCGATATGGTCCGAATGTCTAAGAAACACCGTTCTTGTGTTCTCAGCACACTCATGTTTCCTGCTGTCTTAGAGATTCTAGAAAGCAAGATCGTGCTTCTTGGTCTAAAGCAGAGTGTGGTCTATATATGAGAACTCTCCTGTGTGTTTCACTTCAGAAATGGAGTTAAATCCCAGGCTCGGTGTCTTCCAACACTCAAGACTTTGTTTCAGGTAAGGGCAGTCACTTTTCAGCTAAAAGGAACTACATCGTTCACGATGCTAACACGTTTCTCATCTTAACTGACAAGCATTGGATGTTAGAGGACCAGTGCTTTGTCTCAGTTTCAGAAGCAGAGATGGACTAGATATGGTCGTTATGTGTAGGAAACACCGTTCTTTTGTTCTCAGCACACTCACGTTTCCTGCTGTCTTAGGGACTCTAGAAAGCTAGAGCGTGCTTCGTGCTCTAAAGCAGAGTGTGATCAATGGATGAGAACTCTGCTGTGTGTTTCACTTCAGAAAAGGAGTTAAATCCCAGGCTCTGAGTCTTCCTACAAAAATGACTTCATTTCAGGTAATGGCAGTTACTTTACAGCTCAAACGAACAACATCGTTCCCGAAGCTCACACGTTTCTCATCTTAAATGACAAGCATTGGATGCTGGAGGACTTGTGCGTTGTATCAATTTCAGAGGCAGAGTTGGACTAGATATGGTCGGTATGTGTAGGAAACACCGTTCCTTTATTCTCAGCACACTCACGTTTCCTGCTGAATAAGAGAATCTAGAAAACAAGAGCGTGCTTCTTGCTCTGAAGCAGAGTGTGATCCATGGATGAGAACTATGATGTGTGTTTCCCTTCAGAAATGGAGTTAAATCCCAGGCTGTGAGTCTTCCTACAAACAAGACCTCGTTTCAGGGAAGGGCAGTTACTTTACAGCTCAAACGAACTACTTCGTTCAGGAAGCTCACACGTTTCTCATCTTAAATGACAAGCATTGGATGCTGGAGGACCTTGCTTTGATTCAATTTCAGAGGCAGAGTTGGACTCGATATGGTCCGAATGTGTAAGAAACACCGTTCTTTTGCTCTCAGCACACTCATGTTTCCTGCTGTCTCAGAGATTCTAGAAAGCAAGAGCGTCCTTCTTGCTTTAAAGCAGAGTGTGATCAATGGATGAGAACTCTGCTGTGTGATTCACTTCAGAAAAGGAGTTAAATCCCAGGCTCTGAGTCTACCTACAAAAAAGACTTCGTTTCAGGTAAGGGCAGTTATTTTACAGCTCAAACGAACACCATCGTTCCCGAAGCTCACACGTTTCTCATCTTAAATGTCAAGCATTGGATGCTGGAGGACCTTGCTTTGTATCAATTTCAGAGGCAGAGTTGGACTCGATATGGTCTGAATATGAAAGAAACACCGTTCTTTTCTCTCAGCACACTCATGTTTCCTGCTGTCTCAGAGATTCTAGAAAGCAAGAGCGTCCTTCTTGCTTTAAAGCAGAGTGTGATCAATGGATGAGAACTCTGCTGTGTGATTCACTTCAGAAAAGGAGTTAAATCCCAGGCTCTGAGTCTTCCTACAAACAAGACTTCGTTTCAGGTAAGGGCAGTTACTTTAAAGCTCAAACGAACAACATCGTTCCCGAAGCTCACACGTTTCTCATCTTAAATGACAAGCATTGGATGCTGGAGGACTTGTGCGTTGTATCAATTTCAGAGGCAGAGTTGGACTAGATATGGTCGGTATGTGTAGGAAACACCGTTCCTTTATTCTCAGCACACTCACGTTTCCTGCTGAATTAGAGAATCTAGAAAACAAGAGCGTGCTTCTTGCTCTGAAGCAGAGTGTGATCCATGGATGAGAAATATGATGTGTGTTTCCCTTCAGAAATGGAGTTAAATCCCAGGCTCGGTGTGTTCCAACACTCAAGACTTTGTTTCAGGTAAGGGCAGTCACTTTTCAGCTAAAACGAACTACATCGTTCACGAAGCTCACACGTTTCTCATCTTAACTGACAAGCATTGGATGTTAGAGGACCAGTGCTTTGTCTCAGTTTCAGAAGCATAGATGGACTAGATATGGTCGTTATGTGTAGGAAACACCGTTCTTTTGTTCTCAGCACACTCACGTTTCTTGCTGTCTTAGGGACTCTAGAAAGCTAGAGCGTGCTTCGTGCTCTAAAGCAGAGTGTGATCAATGGATGAGAACTCTGCTGTGTGTTTCCCTTCAGAAATGGAGTTAAATCCCAGGCTCTGAGTCTTCCTACAAGCAACACTTCGTTTCAGTAAAGGGCTGTTACTTTACAGCTCAAACGAACTACATCGTTCACGAAGCTCACACGTTTCTCATCTTAACTGACAAGCATCGGATGTTATAGGACCAGTGATTTGTATCATTTTAAGAAGCAGAGTTGGAATAGATATGGTCCGTATGTGTAGTAAACACCGTTCCTTTATTCTCAGCACACTCACGTTTCCTGCTGTCTTAGAGATTCTAGAAAGCTAGAGCGTGCTTCTTGCTCTAAAGCAGAGTGTGATCAATGGATGAGAACTCTGCTGTGTGTTTCACTTCAGAAATGGAGTTAAATCCCAGGCTCTGAGTCTTCCTACAAACAAGATTTCGTTTCAGGGAAGGGCAGTTACTTTACAGCTCAAACGAACTACTTCGTTCAGGAAGCTCACACGTTTCTCATCTTAAATGACAAGCATTGGATCCTGGAGTACCTGTGCTTTGTATCAATTTCAGAGGCAGAGTTGGACTCGATATGGTCCGAATGTCTAAGAAACACCGTTCTTGTGTTCTCAGCACACTCATGTTTCCTGCTGTCTTAGAGATTCTAGAAAGCAAGATCATGCTTCTTGGTCTAAAGCAGAGTGTGTTCTATATATGAGAACTCTCCTGTGTGTTTCACTTCAGAAATGGAGTTAAATCCCAGGCTCGGTGTCTTCCAACACTCAAGACTTTGTTTCAGGTAAGGGCAGTCACTTTTCAGCTAAAAGGAACTACATCGTTCACGATGCTAACACGTTTCTCATCTTAACTGACAAGCATTGGATGTTAGAGGACCAGTGCTTTGTCTCAGTTTCAGAAGCAGAGATGGACTAGATATGGTCGTTATGTGTAGGAAACACCGTTCTTTTGTTCTCAGCACACTCACGTTTCCTGCTGTCTTAGGGACTCTAGAAAGCTAGAGCGTGCTTCGTGCTCTAAAGCAGAGTGTGATCAATGGATGAGAACTCTGCTGTGTGTTTCACTTCAGAAAAGGAGTTAAATCCCAGGCTCTGAGTCTTCCTACAAATATGACTTCATTTCAGGTAAGGGCAGTTACTTTACAGCTCAAACGAACAACATCGTTCCCGAAGCTCACACGTTTCTCATCTTAAATGACAAGCATTGGATGCTGGAGGACTTGTGCGTTGTATCAATTTCAGAGGCAGAGTTGGACTAGATATGGTCGGTATGTGTAGGAAACACCGTTCCTTTATTCTCAGCACACTCACGTTTCCTGCTGAATTAGAGAATCTAGAAAACAAGAGCGTGCTTCTTGCTCTGAAGCAGAGTGTGATCCATGGATGAGAACTATGATGTGTGTTTCCCTTCAGAAATGGAGTTAAATCCCAGGCTCGGTGTGTTCCAACACTCAAGACTTTGTTTCAGGTAAGGGCAGTCACTTTTCAGCTAAGACGAACTACATCGTTCACTAAGCTAACACGTTTCTCATCTTAACTGAAAAGCATTGGATGTTAGAGGACCAGTGCTTTGTCTCAGTTTCAGAAGCATAGATGGACTAGATATGGTTGTTATGTGTAGGAAACACCGTTCTTTTGTTCTCAGCACACTCACGTTTCCTGCTGTCTTAGGGACTCTAGAAAGCTAGAGCGTGCTTCGTGCTCTAAAGCAGAGTGTGATCAATGGATGAGAACTCTGCTGTGTGTTTCACTTCAGAAAAGGAGTTAAATCCCAGGCTCTGAGTCTTCCTACAAAAATGACTTCATTTCAGGTAAGGGCAGTTACTTTACAGCTCAAACGAACAACATCGTTCCCGAAGCTCACACGTTTCTCATCTTAAATGACAAGCATTGGATGCTGGAGGACTTGTGCGTTGTATCAATTTCAGAGGCAGAGTTGGACTAGATATGGTCGGTATGTGTAGGAAACACCGTTCCTTTATTCTCAGCACACTCACGTTTCCTGCTGAATTAGAGAATCTAGAAAACAAGAGCGTGCTTCTTGCTCTGAAGCAGAGTGTGATCCATGGATGAGAACTATGATGTGTGTTTCCCTTCAGAAATGGAGTTAAATCCCAGGCTGTGAGTCTTCCTACAAACAAGACCTCGTTTCAGGGAAGGGCAGTTACTTTACAGCTCAAACGAACTACTTCGTTCAGGAAGCTCACACGTTTCTCATCTTAAATGACAAGCATTGGATGCTGGAGGACCTTGCTTTGATTCAATTTCAGAGGCAGAGTTGGACTCGATATGGTCCGAATGTGTAAGAAACACCGTTCTTTTGCTATCAGCACACTCATGTTTCCTGCTGTCTCAGAGATTCTAGAAAGCAAGAGCGTCCTTCTTGCTTTAAAGCAGAGTGTGATCAATGGATGAGAACTCTGCTGTGTGATTCACTTCAGAAAAGGAGTTAAATCCCAGGCTCTGAGTCTACCTACAAAAAAGACTTCGTTTCAGGTAAGGGCAGTTATTTTACAGCTCAAACGAACACCATCGTTCCCGAAGCTCACACGTTTCTCATCTTAAATGTCAAGCATTGGATGCTGGAGGACCTTGCTTTGTATCAATTTCAGAGGCAGAGTTGGACTCGATATGGTCCGAATATGAAAGAAACACCGTTCTTTTCTCTCAGCACACTCATGTTTCCTGCTGTCTCAGAGATTCTAGAAAGCAAGAGCGTCCTTCTTGCTTTAAAGCAGAGTGTGATCAATGGATGAGAACTCTGCTGTGTGATTCACTTCAGAAAAGGAGTTAAATCCCAGGCTCTGAGTCTTCCTACAAACAAGACTTCGTTTCAGGTAAGGGCAGTTACTTTAAAGCTCAAACGAACAACATCGTTCCCGAAGCTCACACGTTTCTCATCTTAAATGACAAGCATTGGATGCTGGAGGACTTGTGCGTTGTATCAATTTCAGAGGCAGAGTTGGACTAGATATGGTCGGTATGTGTAGGAAACACCGTTCCTTTATTCTCAGCACACTCACGTTTCCTGCTGAATTAGAGAATCTAGAAAACAAGAGCGTGCTTCTTGCTCTGAAGCAGAGTGTGATCCATGGATGAGAACTATGATGTGTGTTTCCCTTCAGAAATGGAGTTAAATCCCAGGCTCGGTGTGTTCCAACACTCAAGACTTTGTTTCAGGTAAGGGCAGTCACTTTTCAGCTAAGGCGAACTACATCGTTCACTAAGCTAACACGTTTCTCATCTTAACTGAAAAGCATTGGATGTTAGAGGACCAGTGCTTTGTCTCAGTTTCAGAAGCATAGATGGACTAGATATGGTTGTTATGTGTAGGAAACACCGTTCTTTTGTTCTCAGCACACTCACGTTTCCTGCTGTCTTAGGGACTCTAGAAAGCTAGAGCGTGCTTCGTGCTCTAAAGCAGAGTGTGATCAATGGATGAGAACTCTGCTGTGTGTTTCACTTCAGAAATTGAGTTAAATTCCAGGCTCTGTGTCTTCCTACAAGCAAGAATTCCTTTCAAGTAAGGGCAGTCACTTTTCAGCTCAAACGAACTACATCGTTCACGAAGCTCACACGTTTCTCATCTTAAATAACAAGCATTGGATGCTGGAGGACCTGTGCTTTTTATCAATTTCAGAGGCAGAGTTGGACTCGATATGGTCCGAATGTGTAAGAAACACCGTTCTTGTGTTCTCAGCACACTCATGTTTCCTGCTGTCTTAGAGACTCTAGAAAGCAAGAGCGTGCTTCTTGCTCTAAAGCAGAGTGTGATCTATATATGAGAACTCTGCTGTGTGTTTCCCCTTCAGAAATTGAGTTAAATCCCAGGCTCTGAGTCTTCCTACAAGCAACACTTCGTTTCAGTAAAGGGCTGTTACTTACAGCTCAAACGAACTACATCGTTCACGAAGCTCACACGTTTCTCATCTTAACTGACAAGCATCGGATGTTATAGGACCAGTGATTTGTATCATTTTCAGAAGCAGAGTTGGAATAGAAATGGTCCGTATGTGTAGGAAACACCGTTTATTTGTTCTTAGCACACTCACGTTTGCTGCTGTATTAGAGAATCTAGGAAGCAAGAGAGTGCTTTCTGCTCTAAAGCAGAGTGTGATCAATGGATGAGAACTCTGCTGTGTGTTTCACTTCAGAAAAGGAGTTAAATCCCAGGCTCTGAGTCTTCCTACAAAAATGACTTCGATTCAGGTAAGGGCAGTTACTTTACAGCTCAAACGAACAACATCGTTCCCGAAGCTCACACGTTTCTCATCTTAAATGACAACCATTGGATGCTGGAGGACCTGTGCGTTGTATCAATTTCGAGGAAGAGTTGGACTAGATATGGTCCGTATGTGTAGGAAACACCGTTCCTTTATTCTCAGCACACTCACGTTTCCTGCTGTCTTAGAGATTCTAGAAAGCTAGAGCGTGCTTCTTGCTCTAAAGCAGAGTGTGATCAATGGATGAGAACTCTGCTGTGTGATTCACTTCAGAAAAGGAGTTAAATCCCAGGCTCTGAGTCTACCTACAAAAAAGACTTCGTTTCAGGTAAGGGCAGTTATTTTACAGCTCAAACGAACACCATCGTTCCCGAAGCTCACACGTTTCTCATCTTAAATGTCAAGCATTGGATGCTGGAGGACCTTGCTTTGTATCAATTTCAGAGGCAGAGTTGGACTCGATATGGTCCGAATATGAAAGAAACACCGTTCTTTTCTCTCAGCACACTCATGTTTCCTGCTGTCTCAGAGATTCTAGAAAGCAAGAGCGTCCTTCTTGCTTTAAAGCAGAGTGTGATCAATGGATGAGAACTCTGCTGTGTGATTCACTTCAGAAAAGGAGTTAAATCCCAGGCTCTGAGTCTTCCTACAAACAAGACTTCGTTTCAGGTAAGGGCAGTTACTTTAAAGCTCAAACGAACAACATCGTTCCCGAAGCTCACACGTTTCTCATCTTAAATGACAAGCATTGGATGCTGGAGGACTTGTGCGTTGTATCAATTTCAGAGGCAGAGTTGGACTAGATATGGTCGGTATGTGTAGGAAACACCGTTCCTTTATTCTCAGCACACTCACGTTTCCTGCTGAATTAGAGAATCTAGAAAACAAGAGCGTGCTTCTTGCTCTGAAGCAGAGTGTGATCCATGGATGAGAACTATGATGTGTGTTTCCCTTCAGAAATGGAGTTAAATCCCAGGCTCGGTGTGTTCCAACACTCAAGACTTTGTTTCAGGTAAGGGCAGTCACTTTTCAGCTAAAACGAACTACATCGTTCACGAAGCTCACACGTTTCTCATCTTAACTGACAAGCATCGGATGTTATAGGACCAGTGATTTGTATCATTTTAAGAAGCAGAGTTGGAATAGATATGGTCCGTATGTGTAGTAAACACCGTTCCTTTATTCTCAGCACACTCACGTTTCCTGCTGTCTTAGAGATTCTAGAAAGCTAGAGCGTGCTTCTTGCTCTAAAGCAGAGTGTGATCAATGGATGAGAACTCTGCTGTGTGTTTCACTTCAGAAATGGAGTTAAATCCCAGGCTCTGAGTCTTCCTACAAACAAGATTTCGTTTCAGGGAAGGGCAGTTACTTTACAGCTCAAACGAACTACTTCGTTCAGGAAGCTCACACGTTTCTCATCTTAAATGACAAGCATTGGATCCTGGAGTACCTGTGCTTTGTATCAATTTCAGAGGCAGAGTTGGACTCGATATGGTCCGAATGTCTAAGAAACACCGTTCTTGTGTTCTCAGCACACTCATGTTTCCTGCTGTCTTAGAGATTCTAGAAAGCAAGATCATGCTTCTTGGTCTAAAGCAGAGTGTGATCTATATATGAGAACTCTCCTGTGTGTTTCACTTCAGAAATGGAGTTAAATCCCAGGCTCGGTGTCTTCCAACACTCAAGACTTTGTTTCAGGTAAGGGCAGTCACTTTTCAGCTAAAAGGAACTACATCGTTCACGATGCTAACACGTTTCTCATCTTAACTGACAAGCATTGGATGTTAGAGGACCAGTGCTTTGTCTCAGTTTCAGAAGCAGAGATGGACTAGATATGGTCGTTATGTGTAGGAAACACCGTTCTTTTGTTCTCAGCACACTCACGTTTCCTGCTGTCTTAGGGACTCTAGAAAGCTAGAGCGTGCTTCGTGCTCTAAAGCAGAGTGTGATCAATGGATGAGAACTCTGCTGTGTGTTTCACTTCAGAAAAGGAGTTAAATCCCAGGCTCTGAGTCTTCCTACAAAAATGACTTCATTTCAGGTAAGGGCAGTTACTTTACAGCTCAAACGAACAACATCGTTCCCGAAGCTCACACGTTTCTCATCTTAAATGACAAGCATTGGATGCTGGAGGACTTGTGCGTTGTATCAATTTCAGAGGCAGAGTTGGACTAGATATGGTCGGTATGTGTAGGAAACACCGTTCCTTTATTCTCAGCACACTCACGTTTCCTGCTGAATTAGAGAATCTAGAAAACAAGAGCGTGCTTCTTGCTCTGAAGCAGAGTGTGATCCATGGATGAGAACTATGATGTGTGTTTCCCTTCAGAAATGGAGTTAAATCCCAGGCTCGGTGTGTTCCAACACTCAAGACTTTGTTTCAGGTAAGGGCAGTCACTTTTCAGCTAAGACGAACTACATCGTTCACTAAGCTAACACGTTTCTCATCTTAACTGAAAAGCATTGGATGTTAGAGGACCAGTGCTTTGTCTCAGTTTCAGAAGCATAGATGGACTAGATATGGTTGTTATGTGTAGGAAACACCGTTCTTTTGTTCTCAGCACACTCACGTTTCCTGCTGTCTTAGGGACTCTAGAAAGCTAGAGCGTGCTTCGTGCTCTAAAGCAGAGTGTGATCAATGGATGAGAACTCTGCTGTGTGTTTCACTTCAGAAAAGGAGTTAAATCCCAGGCTCTGAGTCTTCCTACAAAAATGACTTCATTTCAGGTAAGGGCAGTTACTTTACAGCTCAAACGAACAACATCGTTCCCGAAGCTCACACGTTTCTCATCTTAAATGACAAGCATTGGATGCTGGAGGACTTGTGCGTTGTATCAATTTCAGAGGCAGAGTTGGACTAGATATGGTCGGTATGTGTAGGAAACACCGTTCCTTTATTCTCAGCACACTCACGTTTCCTGCTGAATTAGAGAATCTAGAAAACAAGAGCGTGCTTCTTGCTCTGAAGCAGAGTGTGATCCATGGATGAGAACTATGATGTGTGTTTCCCTTCAGAAATGGAGTTAAATCCCAGGCTGTGAGTCTTCCTACAAACAAGACCTCGTTTCAGGGAAGGGCAGTTACTTT
This sequence comes from Onychomys leucogaster, assembly GCA_949786385.1. Lineage (NCBI taxonomy): Eukaryota > Metazoa > Chordata > Mammalia > Rodentia > Cricetidae > Onychomys > Onychomys leucogaster. The sequence continues at coordinate 59,768 of CATKUP010000543.1, forward strand.
ACAGCTCAAACGAACTACTTCGTTCAGGAAGCTCACACGTTTCTCATCTTAAATGACAAGCATTGGATGCTGGAGGACCTTGCTTTGATTCAATTTCAGAGGCAGAGTTGGACTCGATATGGTCCGAATGTATAAGAAACACCGTTCTTTTGCTATCAGCACACTCATGTTTCCTGCTGTCTCAGAGATTCTAGAAAGCAAGAGCGTCCTTCTTGCTTTAAAGCAGAGTGTGATCAATGGATGAGAACTCTGCTGTGTGATTCACTTCAGAAAAGGAGTTAAATCCCAGGCTCTGAGTCTACCTACAAAAAAGACTTCGTTTCAGGTAAGGGCAGTTATTTTACAGCTCAAACGAACACCATCGTTCCCGAAGCTCACACGTTTCTCATCTTAAATGTCAAGCATTGGATGCTGGAGGACCTTGCTTTGTATCAATTTCAGAGGCAGAGTTGGACTCGATATGGTCCGAATATGAAAGAAACACCGTTCTTTTCTCTCAGCACACTCATGTTTCCTGCTGTCTCAGAGATTCTAGAAAGCAAGAGCGTCCTTCTTGCTTTAAAGCAGAGTGTGATCAATGGATGAGAACTCTGCTGTGTGATTCACTTCAGAAAAGGAGTTAAATCCCAGGCTCTGAGTCTTCCTACAAACAAGACTTCGTTTCAGGTAAGGGCAGTTACTTTAAAGCTCAAACGAACAACATCGTTCCCGAAGCTCACACGTTTCTCATCTTAAATGACAAGCATTGGATGCTGGAGGACTTGTGCGTTGTATCAATTTCAGAGGCAGAGTTGGACTAGATATGGTCGGTATGTGTAGGAAACACCGTTCCTTTATTCTCAGCACACTCACGTTTCCTGCTGAATTAGAGAATCTAGAAAACAAGAGCGTGCTTCTTGCTCTGAAGCAGAGTGTGATCCATGGATGAGAACTATGATGTGTGTTTCCCTTCAGAAATGGAGTTAAATCCCAGGCTCGGTGTGTTCCAACACTCAAGACTTTGTTTCAGGTAAGGGCAGTCACTTTTCAGCTAAGGCGAACTACATCGTTCACTAAGCTAACACGTTTCTCATCTTAACTGAAAAGCATTGGATGTTAGAGGACCAGTGCTTTGTCTCAGTTTCAGAAGCATAGATGGACTAGATATGGTTGTTATGTGTAGGAAACACCGTTCTTTTGTTCTCAGCACACTCACGTTTCCTGCTGTCTTAGGGACTCTAGAAAGCTAGAGCGTGCTTCGTGCTCTAAAGCAGAGTGTGATCAATGGATGAGAACTCTGCTGTGTGTTTCACTTCAGAAATTGAGTTAAATTCCAGGCTCTGTGTCTTCCTACAAGCAAGAATTCCTTTCAAGTAAGGGCAGTCACTTTTCAGCTCAAACGAACTACATCGTTCACGAAGCTCACACGTTTCTCATCTTAAATAACAAGCATTGGATGCTGGAGGACCTGTGCTTTTTATCAATTTCAGAGGCAGAGTTGGACTCGATATGGTCCGAATGTGTAAGAAACACCGTTCTTGTGTTCTCAGCACACTCATGTTTCCTGCTGTCTTAGAGACTCTAGAAAGCAAGAGCGTGCTTCTTGCTCTAAAGCAGAGTGTGATCTATATATGAGAACTCTGCTGTGTGTTTCCCCTTCAGAAATGGAGTTAAATCCCAGGCTCTGAGTCTTCCTACAAGCAACACTTCGTTTCAGTAAAGGGCTGTTACTTACAGCTCAAACGAACTACATCGTTCACGAAGCTCACACGTTTCTCATCTTAACTGACAAGCATCGGATGTTATAGGACCAGTGATTTGTATCATTTTCAGAAGCAGAGTTGGAATAGAAATGGTCCGTATGTGTAGGAAACACCGTTTATTTGTTCTTAGCACACTCACGTTTGCTGCTGTATTAGAGAATCTAGGAAGCAAGAGAGTGCTTTCTGCTCTAAAGCAGAGTGTGATCAATGGATGAGAACTCTGCTGTGTGTTTCACTTCAGAAAAGGAGTTAAATCCCAGGCTCTGAGTCTTCCTACAAAAATGACTTCGATTCAGGTAAGGGCAGTTACTTTACAGCTCAAACGAACAACATCGTTCCCGAAGCTCACACGTTTCTCATCTTAAATGACAACCATTGGATGCTGGAGGACCTGTGCGTTGTATCAATTTCGAGGAAGAGTTGGACTAGATATGGTCCGTATGTGTAGGAAACACCGTTCCTTTATTCTCAGCACACTCACGTTTCCTGCTGTCTTAGAGATTCTAGAAAGCTAGAGCGTGCTTCTTGCTCTAAAGCAGAGTGTGATCAATGGATGAGAACTCTGCTGTGTGATTCACTTCAGAAAAGGAGTTAAATCCCAGGCTCTGAGTCTACCTACAAAAAAGACTTCGTTTCAGGTAAGGGCAGTTATTTTACAGCTCAAACGAACACCATCGTTCCTGAAGCTCACACGTTTCTCATCTTAAATGTCAAGCATTGGATGCTGGAGGACCTTGCTTTGTATCAATTTCAGAGGCAGAGTTGGACTCGATATGGTCCGAATATGAAAGAAACACCGTTCTTTTCTCTCAGCACACTCATGTTTCCTGCTGTCTCAGAGATTCTAGAAAGCAAGAGCGTCCTTCTTGCTTTAAAGCAGAGTGTGATCAATGGATGAGAACTCTGCTGTGTGATTCACTTCAGAAAAGGAGTTAAATCCCAGGCTCTGAGTCTTCCTACAAACAAGACTTCGTTTCAGGTAAGGGCAGTTACTTTAAAGCTCAAACGAACAACATCGTTCCCGAAGCTCACACGTTTCTCATCTTAAATGACAAGCATTGGATGCTGGAGGACTTGTGCGTTGTATCAATTTCAGAGGCAGAGTTGGACTAGATATGGTCGGTATGTGTAGGAAACACCGTTCCTTTATTCTCAGCACACTCACGTTTCCTGCTGAATTAGAGAATCTAGAAAACAAGAGCGTGCTTCTTGCTCTGAAGCAGAGTGTGATCCATGGATGAGAACTATGATGTGTGTTTCCCTTCAGAAATGGAGTTAAATCCCAGGCTCGGTGTGTTCCAACACTCAAGACTTTGTTTCAGGTAAGGGCAGTCACTTTTCAGCTAAAACGAACTACATCGTTCACGAAGCTCACACGTTTCTCATCTTAACTGACAAGCATCGGATGTTATAGGACCAGTGATTTGTATCATTTTAAGAAGCAGAGTTGGAATAGATATGGTCCGTATGTGTAGTAAACACCGTTCCTTTATTCTCAGCACACTCACGTTTCCTGCTGTCTTAGAGATTCTAGAAAGCTAGAGCGTGCTTCTTGCTCTAAAGCAGAGTGTGATCAATGGATGAGAACTCTGCTGTGTGTTTCACTTCAGAAATGGAGTTAAATCCCAGGCTCTGAGTCTTCCTACAAACAAGATTTCGTTTCAGGGAAGGGCAGTTACTTTACAGCTCAAACGAACTACTTCGTTCAGGAAGCTCACACGTTTCTCATCTTAAATGACAAGCATTGGATCCTGGAGTACCTGTGCTTTGTATCAATTTCAGAGGCAGAGTTGGACTCGATATGGTCCGAATGTCTAAGAAACACCGTTCTTGTGTTCTCAGCACACTCATGTTTCCTGCTGTCTTAGAGATTCTAGAAAGCAAGATCATGCTTCTTGGTCTAAAGCAGAGTGTGATCTATATATGAGAACTCTCCTGTGTGTTTCACTTCAGAAATGGAGTTAAATCCCAGGCTCGGTGTCTTCCAACACTCAAGACTTTGTTTCAGGTAAGGGCAGTCACTTTTCAGCTAAAAGGAACTACATCGTTCACGATGCTAACACGTTTCTCATCTTAACTGACAAGCATTGGATGTTAGAGGACCAGTGCTTTGTCTCAGTTTCAGAAGCAGAGATGGACTAGATATGGTCGTTATGTGTAGGAAACACCGTTCTTTTGTTCTCAGCACACTCACGTTTCCTGCTGTCTTAGGGACTCTAGAAAGCTAGAGCGTGCTTCGTGCTCTAAAGCAGAGTGTGATCAATGGATGAGAACTCTGCTGTGTGTTTCACTTCAGAAAAGGAGTTAAATCCCAGGCTCTGAGTCTTCCTACAAAAATGACTTCATTTCAGGTAAGGGCAGTTACTTTACAGCTCAAACGAACAACATCGTTCCCGAAGCTCACACGTTTCTCATCTTAAATGACAAGCATTGGATGCTGGAGGACTTGTGCGTTGTATCAATTTCAGAGGCAGAGTTGGACTAGATATGGTCGGTATGTGTAGGAAACACCGTTCCTTTATTCTCAGCACACTCACGTTTCCTGCTGAATTAGAGAATCTAGAAAACAAGAGCGTGCTTCTTGCTCTGAAGCAGAGTGTGATCCATGGATGAGAACTATGATGTGTGTTTCCCTTCAGAAATGGAGTTAAATCCCAGGCTCGGTGTGTTCCAACACTCAAGACTTTGTTTCAGGTAAGGGCAGTCACTTTTCAGCTAAGACGAACTACATCGTTCACTAAGCTAACACGTTTCTCATCTTAACTGAAAAGCATTGGATGTTAGAGGACCAGTGCTTTGTCTCAGTTTCAGAAGCATAGATGGACTAGATATGGTTGTTATGTGTAGGAAACACCGTTCTTTTGTTCTCAGCACACTCACGTTTCCTGCTGTCTTAGGGACTCTAGAAAGCTAGAGCGTGCTTCGTGCTCTAAAGCAGAGTGTGATCAATGGATGAGAACTCTGCTGTGTGTTTCACTTCAGAAAAGGAGTTAAATCCCAGGCTCTGAGTCTTCCTACAAAAATGACTTCATTTCAGGTAAGGGCAGTTACTTTACAGCTCAAACGAACAACATCGTTCCCGAAGCTCACACGTTTCTCATCTTAAATGACAAGCATTGGATGCTGGAGGACTTGTGCGTTGTATCAATTTCAGAGGCAGAGTTGGACTAGATATGGTCGGTATGTGTAGGAAACACCGTTCCTTTATTCTCAGCACACTCACGTTTCCTGCTGAATTAGAGAATCTAGAAAACAAGAGCGTGCTTCTTGCTCTGAAGCAGAGTGTGATCCATGGATGAGAACTATGATGTGTGTTTCCCTTCAGAAATGGAGTTAAATCCCAGGCTGTGAGTCTTCCTACAAACAAGACCTCGTTTCAGGGAAGGGCAGTTACTTTACAGCTCAAACGAACTACTTCGTTCAGGAAGCTCACACGTTTCTCATCTTAAATGACAAGCATTGGATGCTGGAGGACCTTGCTTTGATTCAATTTCAGAGGCAGAGTTGGACTCGATATGGTCCGAATGTATAAGAAACACCGTTCTTTTGCTATCAGCACACTCATGTTTCCTGCTGTCTCAGAGATTCTAGAAAGCAAGAGCGTCCTTCTTGCTTTAAAGCAGAGTGTGATCAATGGATGAGAACTCTGCTGTGTGATTCACTTCAGAAAAGGAGTTAAATCCCAGGCTCTGAGTCTACCTACAAAAAAGACTTCGTTTCAGGTAAGGGCAGTTATTTTACAGCTCAAACGAACACCATCGTTCCCGAAGCTCACACGTTTCTCATCTTAAATGTCAAGCATTGGATGCTGGAGGACCTTGCTTTGTATCAATTTCAGAGGCAGAGTTGGACTCGATATGGTCCGAATATGAAAGAAACACCGTTCTTTTCTCTCAGCACACTCATGTTTCCTGCTGTCTCAGAGATTCTAGAAAGCAAGAGCGTCCTTCTTGCTTTAAAGCAGAGTGTGATCAATGGATGAGAACTCTGCTGTGTGATTCACTTCAGAAAAGGAGTTAAATCCCAGGCTCTGAGTCTTCCTACAAACAAGACTTCGTTTCAGGTAAGGGCAGTTACTTTAAAGCTCAAACGAACAACATCGTTCCCGAAGCTCACACGTTTCTCATCTTAAATGACAAGCATTGGATGCTGGAGGACTTGTGCGTTGTATCAATTTCAGAGGCAGAGTTGGACTAGATATGGTCGGTATGTGTAGGAAACACCGTTCCTTTATTCTCAGCACACTCACGTTTCCTGCTGAATTAGAGAATCTAGAAAACAAGAGCGTGCTTCTTGCTCTGAAGCAGAGTGTGATCCATGGATGAGAACTATGATGTGTGTTTCCCTTCAGAAATGGAGTTAAATCCCAGGCTCGGTGTGTTCCAACACTCAAGACTTTGTTTCAGGTAAGGGCAGTCACTTTTCAGCTAAAACGAACTACATCGTTCACGAAGCTCACACGTTTCTCATCTTAACTGACAAGCATCGGATGTTATAGGACCAGTGATTTGTATCATTTTAAGAAGCAGAGTTGGAATAGATATGGTCCGTATGTGTAGTAAACACCGTTCCTTTATTCTCAGCACACTCACGTTTCCTGCTGTCTTAGAGATTCTAGAAAGCTAGAGCGTGCTTCTTGCTCTAAAGCAGAGTGTGATCAATGGATGAGAACTCTGCTGTGTGTTTCACTTCAGAAATGGAGTTAAATCCCAGGCTCTGAGTCTTCCTACAAACAAGATTTCGTTTCAGGGAAGGGCAGTTACTTTACAGCTCAAACGAACTACTTCGTTCAGGAAGCTCACACGTTTCTCATCTTAAATGACAAGCATTGGATCCTGGAGTACCTGTGCTTTGTATCAATTTCAGAGGCAGAGTTGGACTCGATATGGTCCGAATGTCTAAGAAACACCGTTCTTGTGTTCTCAGCACACTCATGTTTCCTGCTGTCTTAGAGATTCTAGAAAGCAAGATCATGCTTCTTGGTCTAAAGCAGAGTGTGATCTATATATGAGAACTCTCCTGTGTGTTTCACTTCAGAAATGGAGTTAAATCCCAGGCTCGGTGTCTTCCAACACTCAAGACTTTGTTTCAGGTAAGGGCAGTCACTTTTCAGCTAAAAGGAACTACATCGTTCACGATGCTAACACGTTTCTCATCTTAACTGACAAGCATTGGATGTTAGAGGACCAGTGCTTTGTCTCAGTTTCAGAAGCAGAGATGGACTAGATATGGTCGTTATGTGTAGGAAACACCGTTCTTTTGTTCTCAGCACACTCACGTTTCCTGCTGTCTTAGGGACTCTAGAAAGCTAGAGCGTGCTTCGTGCTCTAAAGCAGAGTGTGATCAATGGATGAGAACTCTGCTGTGTGTTTCACTTCAGAAAAGGAGTTAAATCCCAGGCTCTGAGTCTTCCTACAAAAATGACTTCATTTCAGGTAAGGGCAGTTACTTTACAGCTCAAACGAACAACATCGTTCCCGAAGCTCACACGTTTCTCATCTTAAATGACAAGCATTGGATGCTGGAGGACTTGTGCGTTGTATCAATTTCAGAGGCAGAGTTGGACTAGATATGGTCGGTATGTGTAGGAAACACCGTTCCTTTATTCTCAGCACACTCACGTTTCCTGCTGAATTAGAGAATCTAGAAAACAAGAGCGTGCTTCTTGCTCTGAAGCAGAGTGTGATCCATGGATGAGAACTATGATGTGTGTTTCCCTTCAGAAATGGAGTTAAATCCCAGGCTCGGTGTGTTCCAACACTCAAGACTTTGTTTCAGGTAAGGGCAGTCACTTTTCAGCTAAGACGAACTACATCGTTCACTAAGCTAACACGTTTCTCATCTTAACTGAAAAGCATTGGATGTTAGAGGACCAGTGCTTTGTCTCAGTTTCAGAAGCATAGATGGACTAGATATGGTTGTTATGTGTAGGAAACACCGTTCTTTTGTTCTCAGCACACTCACGTTTCCTGCTGTCTTAGGGACTCTAGAAAGCTAGAGCGTGCTTCGTGCTCTAAAGCAGAGTGTGATCAATGGATGAGAACTCTGCTGTGTGTTTCACTTCAGAAAAGGAGTTAAATCCCAGGCTCTGAGTCTTCCTACAAAAATGACTTCATTTCAGGTAAGGGCAGTTACTTTACAGCTCAAACGAACAACATCGTTCCCGAAGCTCACACGTTTCTCATCTTAAATGACAAGCATTGGATGCTGGAGGACTTGTGCGTTGTATCAATTTCAGAGGCAGAGTTGGACTAGATATGGTCGGTATGTGTAGGAAACACCGTTCCTTTATTCTCAGCACACTCACGTTTCCTGCTGAATTAGAGAATCTAGAAAACAAGAGCGTGCTTCTTGCTCTGAAGCAGAGTGTGATCCATGGATGAGAACTATGATGTGTGTTTCCCTTCAGAAATGGAGTTAAATCCCAGGCTGTGAGTCTTCCTACAAACAAGACCTCGTTTCAGGGAAGGGCAGTTACTTTACAGCTCAAACGAACTACTTCGTTCAGGAAGCTCACACGTTTCTCATCTTAAATGACAAGCATTGGATGCTGGAGGACCTTGCTTTGATTCAATTTCAGAGGCAGAGTTGGACTCGATATGGTCCGAATGTATAAGAAACACCGTTCTTTTGCTATCAGCACACTCATGTTTCCTGCTGTCTCAGAGATTCTAGAAAGCAAGAGCGTCCTTCTTGCTTTAAAGCAGAGTGTGATCAATGGATGAGAACTCTGCTGTGTGATTCACTTCAGAAAAGGAGTTAAATCCCAGGCTCTGAGTCTACCTACAAAAAAGACTTCGTTTCAGGTAAGGGCAGTTATTTTACAGCTCAAACGAACACCATCGTTCCCGAAGCTCACACGTTTCTCATCTTAAATGTCAAGCATTGGATGCTGGAGGACCTTGCTTTGTATCAATTTCAGAGGCAGAGTTGGACTCGATATGGTCCGAATATGAAAGAAACACCGTTCTTTTCTCTCAGCACACTCATGTTTCCTGCTGTCTCAGAGATTCTAGAAAGCAAGAGCGTCCTTCTTGCTTTAAAGCAGAGTGTGATCAATGGATGAGAACTCTGCTGTGTGATTCACTTCAGAAAAGGAGTTAAATCCCAGGCTCTGAGTCTTCCTACAAACAAGACTTCGTTTCAGGTAAGGGCAGTTACTTTAAAGCTCAAACGAACAACATCGTTCCCGAAGCTCACACGTTTCTCATCTTAAATGACAAGCATTGGATGCTGGAGGACTTGTGCGTTGTATCAATTTCAGAGGCAGAGTTGGACTAGATATGGTCGGTATGTGTAGGAAACACCGTTCCTTTATTCTCAGCACACTCACGTTTCCTGCTGAATTAGAGAATCTAGAAAACAAGAGCGTGCTTCTTGCTCTGAAGCAGAGTGTGATCCATGGATGAGAACTATGATGTGTGTTTCCCTTCAGAAATGGAGTTAAATCCCAGGTGTGAGTCTTCCTACAAACAAGACCTCGTTTCAGGGAAGGGCAGTTACTTTACAGCTCAAACGAACTACTTCGTTCAGGAAGCTCACACGTTTCTCATCTTAAATGACAAGCATTGGATGCTGGAGGACCTTGCTTTGATTCAATTTCAGAGGCAGAGTTGGACTCGATATGGTCCGAATGTGTAAGATTCACCGTTCTTTTGCTCTCAGCACACTCATGTTACCTGCTGTCTCAGAGATTCTAGAAAGCAAGAGCGTCCTTCTTGCTTTAAAGCAGAGTGTGATCAATGGATGAGAACTCTGCTGTGTGATTCACTTCAGAAAAGGAGTTAAATCCCAGGCTCTGAGTCTTCCTACAAAAAAGACTTCGTTTCAGGTAAGGGCAGTTATTTTACAGCTCAAACGAACACCATCGTTCCCGAAGCTCACACGTTTCTCATCTTAAATGTCAAGCATTGGATGCTGGAGGACCTTGCTTTGTATCAATTTCAGTGGCAGAGTTGGACTCGATATGGTCCGAATATGAAAGAAACACCGTTCTTTTCTCTCAGCACACTCATGTTTCCTGCTGTCTCAGAGATTCTAGAAAGCAAGAGCGTCCTTCTTGCTTTAAAGCAGAGTGTGATCAATGGATGAGAACTCTGCTGTGTGATTCACTTCAGAAAAGGAGTTAAATCCCAGGCTCTGAGTCTTCCTACAAACAAGACTTCGTTTCAGGTAAGGGCAGTTACTTTAAAGCTCAAACGAACTACACCTTTCACAAAGCTCACACGTTTCTCATTTTAACTGACAAGCATTGGATGTTAGTGGACCGGTGGTTTGTTTCAGTTCCACAAGCAGAGTTGGACTAGAGGTGGTCTGTATGTGTAGGAAACACAGTTCTTTTTTTCTGAGCACAACCACGTTTCCTGCTGAATTAGAGAATCTAGAAAGCAAGAGCGTGCTTCTTGCTCTGAAGCAGAGTGTGATCCATGGATGAGAACTATGATGTGTGTTTCCCTTCAGAAATGGAGTTAAATCCCAGGCTCGGTGTCTTCCAACACTCAAGACTTTGTTTCAGGTAGGGGCAGTCACTTTTCAGCTAAAAGGAACTACATCGTTCACGAAGCTAACACGTTTCTCATCTTAACTGACAAGCATTGGATGTTAGAGGACCACTGCTTTGTCTCAGTTTCAGAAGCAGAGATGGACTAGATATGGTCGTTATGTGTAGGAAACACCGTTCTTTTGTTCTCAGCACACTCACGTTTCCTGCTGTCTTAGGGACTCTAGAAAGCTAGAGCGTGCTTCGTGCTCTAAAGCAGAGTGTGATCAATGGATGAGAACTCTGCTGTGTGTTTCACTTCAGAAATTGAGTTAAATTACAGGCTCTGTGTCTTCCTACAAGCAAGAATTCCTTTCAAGTAAGGGCAGTCACTTTTCAGCTCAAACGAACTACATCGTTCACGAAGCTCACACGTTTCTCATCTTAAATAACAAGCATTGGATGCTGGAGGACCTGTGCTTTTTATCAATTTCAGAGGCAGAGTTGGACTCGATATGGTCCGAATGTGTAAGAAACACCGTTCTTGTGTTCTCAGCACACTCATGTTTCCTGCTGTCTTAGAGACTCTAGAAAGCAAGAGCGTGCTTCTTGCTCTAAAGCAGAGTGTGATCTATATATGAGAACTCTGCTGTGTGTTTCCCCTTCAGAAATGGAGTTAAATCCCAGGCTCTGAGTGTTCCTACAAAAATGACTTCGTTACAGGTAAGGGCAGTTACTTTACAGCTCAAATGAACAACATCGTTCCCGAAGCTCACACGTTTCTCATCTTAAATGACAAGCATTGGATGCTGGAGGACCTGTGCGTTGTATCAATTTCAGAGGCAGAGTTGGACTAGATATGGTCCGTATGTGTAGGAAACACCGTTCCTTTATTCTCCGCACACTCACGTTTCCTGCTGTCTTAGAGATTCTAGAAAGCTAGAGCGTGCTTCTTGCTCTAAAGCAGAGTGTGATCAATGGATGAGAACTCTGCTGTGTGTTTCACTTCAGAAATGGAGTTAAATCCCAGGCTCTGAGTCTTTCTACAAACAAGATTTCGTTTCAGATAAGGGCAGTTACTTTACAGCTCAAACGAACTACTTCGTTCAGGAAGCTCACACGTTTCTCATCTTAAATGACAAGCATTGGATCCTGGAGTACCTGTGCTTTGTATCAATTTCAGAGGCAGAGTTGGACTCGATATGGTCCGAATGTCTAAGAAACACCGTTCTTGTGTTCTCAGCACACTCATGTTTCCTGCTGTCTTAGAGATTCTAGAAAGCAAGATCGTGCTTCTTGGTCTAAAGCAGAGTGTGATCTATATATGAGAACTCTCCTGTGTGTTTCACTTCAGAAATGGAGTTAAATCCCAGGCTCGGTGTCTTCCAACACTCAAGACTTTGTTTCAGGTAAGGGCAGTCACTTTTCAGCTAAAAGGAACTACATCGTTCACGATGCTAACACGTTTCTCATCTTAACTGACAAGCATTGGATGTTAGAGGACCAGTGCTTTGTCTCAGTTTCAGAAGCAGAGATGGACTAGATATGGTCGTTATGTGTAGGAAACACCGTTCTTTTGTTCTCAGCACACTCACGTTTCCTGCTGTCTTAGGGACTCTAGAAAGCTAGAGCGTGCTTCGTGCTCTAAAGCAGAGTGTGATCAATGGATGAGAACTCTGCTGTGTGTTTCACTTCAGAAAAGGAGTTAAATCCCAGGCTCTGAGTCTTCCTACAAAAATGACTTCATTTCAGGTAAGGGCAGTTACTTTACAGCTCAAACGAACAACATCGTTCCCGAAGCTCACACGTTTCTCATCTTAAATGACAAGCATTGGATGCTGGAGGACTTGTGTGTTGTATCAATTTCAGAGGCAGAGTTGGACTAGATATGGTCGGTATGTGTAGGAAACACCGTTCCTTTATTCTCAGCACACTCACGTTTCCTGCTGAATAAGAGAATCTAGAAAACAAGAGCGTGATTCTTGCTCTGAAGCAGAGTGTGATCCATGGATGAGAACTATGATGTGTGTTTCCCTTCAGAAATGGAGTTAAATCCCAGGCTGTGAGTCTTCCTACAAACAAGACCTCGTTTCAGGGAAGGGCAGTTACTTTACAGCTCAAACGAACTACTTCGTTCAGGAAGCTCACACGTTTCTCATCTTAAATGACAAGCATTGGATGCTGGAGGACCTTGCTTTGATTCAATTTCAGAGACAGAGTTGGACTCGATATGGTCCGAATGTGTAAGAAACACCGTTCTTTTGCTCTCAGCACACTCATGTTTCCTGCTGTCTCAGAGATTCTAGAAAGCAAGAGCGTCCTTCTTGCTTTAAAGCAGAGTGTGATCAATGGATGAGAACTCTGCTGTGTGATTCACTTCAGAAAAGGAGTTAAATCCCAGGCTCTGAGTCTACCTACAAAAAAGACTTCGTTTCAGGTAAGGGCAGTTATTTTACAGCTCAAACGAACACCATCGTTCCCGAAGCTCACACGTTTCTCATCTTAAATGTCAAGCATTGGATGCTGGAGGACCTTGCTTTGTATCAATTTCAGAGGCAGAGTTGGACTCGATATGGTCCGAATATGAAAGAAACACCGTTCTTTTCTCTCAGCACACTCATGTTTCCTGCTGTCTCAGAGATTCTAGAAAGCAAGAGCGTCCTTCTTGCTTTAAAGCAGAGTGTGATCAATGGATGAGAACTCTGCTGTGTGATTCACTTCAGAAAAGGAGTTAAATCCCAGGCTCTGAGTCTTCCTACAAACAAGACTTCGTTTCAGGTAAGGGCAGTTACTTTAAAGCTCAAACGAACAACATCGTTCCCGAAGCTCACACGTTTCTCATCTTAAATGACAAGCATTGGATGCTGGAGGACTTGTGCGTTGTATCAATTTCAGAGGCAGAGTTGGACTAGATATGGTCGGTATGTGTAGGAAACACCGTTCCTTTATTCTCAGCACACTCACGTTTCCTGCTGAATTAGAGAATCTAGAAAACAAGAGCGTGCTTCTTGCTCTGAAGCAGAGTGTGATCCATGGATGAGAACTATGATGTGTGTTTCCCTTCAGAAATGGAGTTAAATCCCAGGCTCGGTGTGTTCCAACACTCAAGACTTTGTTTCAGGTAAGGGCAGTCACTTTTCAGCTAAAATGAACTACATCGTTCACGAAGCTCACACGTTTCTCATCTTAACTGACAAGCATTGGATGTTAGAGGACCAGTGCTTTGTCTCAGTTTCAGAAGCATAGATGGACTAGATATGGTCGTTATGTGTAGGAAACACCGTTCTTTTGTTCTCAGCACACTCACGTTTCCTGCTGTCTTAGGGACTCTAGAAAGCTAGAGCGTGCTTCGTGCTCTAAAGCAGAGTGTGATCAATGGATGAGAACTCTGCTGTGTTTTTCACTTCAGAAATTGAGTTAAATTACAGGCTCTGTGTCTTCCTACAAGCAAGAATTCCTTTCAAGTAAGGGCAGTCACTTTTCAGCTCAAACGAACTACATCGTTCACGAAGCTCACACGTTTCTCATCTTAAATAACAAGCATTGGATGCTGGAGGACCTGTGCTTTTTATCAATTTCAGAGGCAGAGTTGGACTCGATATGGTCCGAATGTGTAAGAAACACCGTTCTTGTGTTCTCAGCACACTCATGTTTCCTGCTGTCTTAGAGACTCTAGAAAGCAAGAGCGTGCTTCTTGCTCTAAAGCAGAGTGTGATCTATATATGAGAACTCTGCTGTGTGTTTCTCTTCAGAAATGGAGTTAAATCCCAGGCTCTGAGTCTTCCTACAAGCAACACTTCGTTTCAGTAAAGGGCTGTTACTTTACAGCTCAAAAGAACTACATTGTTCACGAAGCTCACACGTTTCTCATCTTAACTGACAAGCATCGGATGTTATAGGACCAGTGATTTGTATCATTTTCAGAATCAGAGTTGGAATAGATATGGTCCGTATGTGTAGTAAACACCGTTCCTTTATTCTCAGCACACTCACGTTTCCTGCTGTCTTAGAGATTCTAGAAAGCTAGAGTGTGCTTCTTGCTCTAAAGCAGAGTGTGATCAATGGATGAGAACTCTGCTGTGTGTTTCACTTCAGAAATGGAGTTAAATCCCAGGCTCTGAGTCTTCCTACAAACAAGATTTCGTTTCAGGGAAGGGCAGTTACTTTACAGCTCAAACGAACTACTTCGTTCAGGAAGCTCACACGTTTCTCATCTTAAATGACAAGCATTGGATCCTGGAGTACCTGTGCTTTGTATCAATTTCAGAGGCAGAGTTGGACTCGATATGGTCCGAATGTCTAAGAAACACCGTTCTTGTGTTCTCAGCACACTCATGTTTCCTGCTCTCTTAGAGATTCTAGAAAGCAAGATCGTGCTTCTTGGTCTAAAGCAGAGTGTGGTCTATATATGAGAACTCTCCTGTGTGTTTCACTTCAGAAATGGAGTTAAATCCCAGGCTCGGTGTCTTCCAACACTCAAGACTTTGTTTCAGGTAAGGGCAGTCACTTTTCAGCTAAAAGGAACTACATCGTTCACGATGCTAACACGTTTCTCATCTTAACTGACAAGCATTGGATGTTAGAGGACCAGTGCTTTGTCTCAGTTTCAGAAGCAGAGATGGACTAGATATGGTCGTTATGTGTAGGAAACACCGTTCTTTTGTTCTCAGCACACTCACGTTTCCTGCTGTCTTAGGGACTCTAGAAAGCTAGAGCGTGCTTCGTGCTCTAAAGCAGAGTGTGATCAATGGATGAGAACTCTGCTGTGTGTTTCACTTCAGAAAAGGAGTTAAATCCCAGGCTCTGAGTCTTGCTACAAAAATGACTTCATTTCAGGTAAGGGCAGTTACTTTACAGCTCAAACGAACAACATCGTTCCCGAAGCTCACACGTTTCTCATCTTAAATGACAAGCATTGGATGCTGGAGGACTTGTGTGTTGTATCAATTTCAGAGGCAGAGTTGGACTAGATATGGTCGGTATGTGTAGGAAACACCGTTCCTTTATTCTCAGCACACTCACGTTTCCTGCTGAATAAGAGAATCTAGAAAACAAGAGCGTGCTTCTTGCTCTGAAGCAGAGTGTGATCCATGGATGAGAACTATGATGTGTGTTTCCCTTCAGAAATGGAGTTAAATCCCAGGCTGTGAGTCTTCCTACAAACAAGACCTCGTTTCAGGGAAGGGCAGTTACTTTACAGCTCAAACGAACTACTTCGTTCAGGAAGCTCACACGTTTCTCATCTTAAATGACAAGCATTGGATGCTGGAGGACCTTGCTTTGATTCAATTTCAGAGACAGAGTTGGACTCGATATGGTCCGAATGTGTAAGAAACACCGTTCTTTTGCTCTCAGCACACTCATGTTTCCTGCTGTCACAGAGATTCTAGAAAGCAAGAGCGTCCTTCTTGCTTTAAAGCAGAGTGTGATCAATGGATGAGAACTCTGCTGTGTGATTCACTTCAGAAAAGGAGTTAAATCCCAGGCTCTGAGTCTTCCTACAAAAAAGACTTCGTTTCAGGTAAGGGCAGTTATTTTACAGCTCAAACGAACACCATCGTTCCCGAAGCTCACACGTTTCTCATCTTAAATGTCAAGCATTGGATGCTGGAGGACCTTGCTTTGTATCAATTTCAGAGGCAGAGTTGGACTCGATATGGTCCGAATATGAAAGAAACACCGTTCTTTTCTCTCAGCACACTCATGTTTCCTGCTGTCTCAGAGATTCTAGAAAGCAAGAGCGTCCTTCTTGCTTTAAAGCAGAGTGTGATCAATGGATGAGAACTCTGCTGTGTGATTCACTTCAGAAAAGGAGTTAAATCCCAGGCTCTGAGTCTTCCTACAAACAAGACTTCGTTTCAGGTAAGGGCAGTTACTTTAAAGCTCAAACGAACAACATCGTTCCCGAAGCTCACACGTTTCTCATCTTAAATGACAAGCATTGGATGCTGGAGGACTTGTGCGTTGTATCAATTTCAGAGGCAGAGTTGGACTAGATATGGTCGGTATGTGTAGGAAACACCGTTCCTTTATTCTCAGCACACTCACGTTTCCTGCTGAATTAGAGAATCTAGAAAACAAGAGCGTGCTTCTTGCTCTGAAGCAGAGTGTGATCCATGGATGAGAACTATGATGTGTGTTTCCCTTCAGAAATGGAGTTAAATCCCAGGCTCGGTGTGTTCCAACACTCAAGACTTTGTTTCAGGTAAGGGCAGTCACTTTTCAGCTAAGGCGAACTACATCGTTCACTAAGCTAACACGTTTCTCATCTTAACTGAAAAGCATTGGATGTTAGAGGACCAGTGCTTTGTCTCAGTTTCAGAAGCATAGATGGACTAGATATGGTTGTTATGTGTAGGAAACACCGTTCTTTTGTTCTCAGCACACTCACGTTTCCTGCTGTCTTAGGGACTCTAGAAAGCTAGAGCGTGCTTCGTGCTCTAAAGCAGAGTGTGATCAATGGATGAGAACTCTGCTGTGTGTTTCACTTCAGAAATTGAGTTAAATTCCAGGCTCTGTGTCTTCCTACAAGCAAGAATTCCTTTCAAGTAAGGGCAGTCACTTTTCAGCTCAAACGAACTACATCGTTCACGAAGCTCACACGTTTCTCATCTTAAATAACAAGCATTGGATGCTGGAGGACCTGTGCTTTTTATCAATTTCAGAGGCAGAGTTGGACTCGATATGGTCCGAATGTGTAAGAAACACCGTTCTTGTGTTCTCAGCACACTCATGTTTCCTGCTGTCTTAGAGACTCTAGAAAGCAAGAGCGTGCTTCTTGCTCTAAAGCAGAGTGTGATCTATATATGAGAACTCTGCTGTGTGTTTCCCCTTCAGAAATGGAGTTAAATCCCAGGCTCTGAGTCTTCCTACAAGCAACACTTCGTTTCAGTAAAGGGCTGTTACTTACAGCTCAAACGAACTACATCGTTCACGAAGCTCACACGTTTCTCATCTTAACTGACAAGCATCGGATGTTATAGGACCAGTGATTTGTATCATTTTCAGAAGCAGAGTTGGAATAGAAATGGTCCGTATGTGTAGGAAACACCGTTTATTTGTTCTTAGCACACTCACGTTTGCTGCTGTATTAGAGAATCTAGGAAGCAAGAGAGTGCTTTCTGCTCTAAAGCAGAGTGTGATCAATGGATGAGAACTCTGCTGTGTGTTTCACTTCAGAAAAGGAGTTAAATCCCAGGCTCTGAGTCTTCCTACAAAAATGACTTCGATTCAGGTAAGGGCAGTTACTTTACAGCTCAAACGAACAACATCGTTCCCGAAGCTCACACGTTTCTCATCTTAAATGACAACCATTGGATGCTGGAGGACCTGTGCGTTGTATCAATTTCGAGGCAGAGTTGGACTAGATATGGTCCGTATGTGTAGGAAACACCGTTCCTTTATTCTCAGCACACTCACGTTTCCTGCTGTCTTAGAGATTCTAGAAAGCTAGAGCGTGCTTCTTGCTCTAAAGCAGAGTGTGATCAATGGATGAGAACTCTGCTGTGTGTTTCACTTCATAAATGGAGTTAAATCCCAGGCTCTGAGTCTTCCTACAAACAAGATTTCGTTTCAGGGAAGGGCAGTTACTTTACAGCTCAAACGAACTACTTCTTTCAGGACGCTCACACGTTTCTCATCTTAAATGACAAGCATTGGATCCTGGAGTACCTATGCTTTGTATCAATTTCAGAGGCAGAGTTGGACTCGATATGGTCCGAATGTCTAAGAAACACCGTTCTTGTGTTCTCAGCACACTCATGTTTCCTGCTGTCTTAGAGATTCTAGAAAGCAAGATCGTGCTTCTTGGTCTAAAGCAGAGTGTGATCTATATATGAGAACTCTCCTGTGTGTTTCACTTCAGAAATGGAGTTAAATCCCAGGCTCGGTGTCTTCCAACACTCAAGACTTTGTTTCAGGTAAGGGCAGTCACTTTTCAGCTAAAAGGAACTACATCGTTCACGATGCTAACACGTTTCTCATCTTAACTGACAAGCATTGGATGTTAGAGGACCAGTGCTTTGTCTCAGTTTCAGAAGCAGAGATGGACTAGATATGGTCGTTATGTGTAGGAAACACCGTTCTTTTGTTCTCAGCACACTCACGTTTCCTGCTGTCTTAGGGACTCTAGAAAGCTAGAGCGTGCTTCGTGCTCTAAAGCAGAGTGTGATCAATGGATGAGAACTCTGCTGTGTGTTTCACTTCAGAAAAGGAGTTAAATCCTAGGCTCTGAGTCTTCCTACAAAAATGACTTCATTTCAGGTAAGGGCAGTTACTTTACAGCTCAAACGAACAACATCGTTCCCGAAGCTCACACGTTTCTCATCTTAAATGACAAGCATTGGATGCTGGAGGACTTGTGCGTTGTATCAATTTCAGAGGCAGAGTTGGACTAGATATGGTCCGTATGTGTAGGAAACACCGTTCCTTTATTCTCAGCACACTCACGTTTCCTGCTGAATTAGAGAATCTAGAAAACAAGAGCGTGCTTCTTGCTCTGAAGCAGAGTGTGATCCATGGATGAGAACTATGATGTGTGTTTCCCTTCAGAAATGGAGTTAAATCCCAGGCTGTGAGTCTTCCTACAAACAAGACCTCGTTTCAGGGAAGGGCAGTTACTTTACAGCTCAAACGAACTACTTCGTTCAGGAAGCTCACACGTTTCTCATCTTAAATGACAAGCATTGGATGCTGGAGGACCTTGCTTTGATTCCATTTCAGAGGCAGAGTTGGACTCGATATGGTCCGAATGTGTAAGAAACACCGTTCTTTTGCTCTCAGCACACTCATGTTTCCTGCTGTCTCAGAGATTCTAGAAAGCAAGAGCGTCCTTCTTGCTTTAAAGCAGAGTGTGATCAATGGATGAGAACTCTGCTGTGTGATTCACTTCAGAAAAGGAGTTAAATCCCAGGCTCTGAGTCTTCCTACAAAAAAGACTTCGTTTCAGGTAAGGGCAGTTATTTTACAGCTCAAACGAACTACATCGTTCACGAAGCTCACACGTTTCTCATCTTAACTGACAAGCATCGGATGTTATAGGACCAGTGATTTGTATCATTTTCAGAAGCAGAGTTGGAATAGAAATGGTCCGTATGTGTAGGAAACACCGTTTATTTGTTCTTAGCACACTCACGTTTGCTGCTGTATTAGAGAATCTAGGAAGCAAGAGAGTGCTTTCTGCTCTAAAGCAGAGTGTGATCAATGGATGAGAACTCTGCTGTGTGTTTCACTTCAGAAAAGGAGTTAAATCCCAGGCTCTGAGTCTTCCTACAAAAATGACTTCGATTCAGGTAAGGGCAGTTACTTTACAGCTCAAACGAACAACATCGTTCCCGAAGCTCACACGTTTCTCATCTTAAATGACAACCATTGGATGCTGGAGGACCTGTGCGTTGTATCAATTTCGAGGCAGAGTTGGACTAGATATGGTCCGTATGTGTAGGAAACACCGTTCCTTTATTCTCAGCACACTCACGTTTCCTGCTGTCTTAGAGATTCTAGAAAGCTAGAGCGTGCTTCTTGCTCTAAAGCAGAGTGTGATCAATGGATGAGAACTCTGCTGTGTGTTTCACTTCATAAATGGAGTTAAATCCCAGGCTCTGAGTCTTCCTACAAACAAGATTTCGTTTCAGGGAAGGGCAGTTACTTTACAGCTCAAACGAACTACTTCTTTCAGGACGCTCACACGTTTCTCATCTTAAATGACAAGCATTGGATCCTGGAGTACCTATGCTTTGTATCAATTTCAGAGGCAGAGTTGGACTCGATATGGTCCGAATGTCTAAGAAACACCGTTCTTGTGTTCTCAGCACACTCATGTTTCCTGCTGTCTTAGAGATTCTAGAAAGCAAGATCGTGCTTCTTGGTCTAAAGCAGAGTGTGATCTATATATGAGAACTCTCCTGTGTGTTTCACTTCAGAAATGGAGTTAAATCCCAGGCTCGGTGTCTTCCAACACTCAAGACTTTGTTTCAGGTAAGGGCAGTCACTTTTCAGCTAAAAGGAACTACATCGTTCACGATGCTAACACGTTTCTCATCTTAACTGACAAGCATTGGATGTTAGAGGACCAGTGCTTTGTCTCAGTTTCAGAAGCAGAGATGGACTAGATATGGTCGTTATGTGTAGGAAACACCGTTCTTTTGTTCTCAGCACACTCACGTTTCCTGCTCTCTTAGGGACTCTAGAAAGCTAGAGCGTGCTTCGTGCTCTAAAGCAGAGTGTGATCAATGGATGAGAACTCTGCTGTGTGTTTCACTTCAGAAAAGGAGTTAAATCCTAGGCTCTGAGTCTTCCTACAAAAATGACTTCATTTCAGGTAAGGGCAGTTACTTTACAGCTCAAACGAACAACATCGTTCCCGAAGCTCACACGTTTCTCATCTTAAATGACAAGCATTGGATGCTGGAGGACTTGTGCGTTGTATCAATTTCAGAGGCAGAGTTGGACTAGATATGGTCCGTATGTGTAGGAAACACCGTTCCTTTATTCTCAGCACACTCACGTTTCCTGCTGAATTAGAGAATCTAGAAAACAAGAGCGTGCTTCTTGCTCTGAAGCAGAGTGTGATCCATGGATGAGAACTATGATGTGTGTTTCCCTTCAGAAATGGAGTTAAATCCCAGGCTGTGAGTCTTCCTACAAACAAGACCTCGTTTCAGGGAAGGGCAGTTACTTTACAGCTCAAACGAACTACTTCGTTCAGGAAGCTCACACGTTTCTCATCTTAAATGACAAGCATTGGATGCTGGAGGACCTTGCTTTGATTCCATTTCAGAGGCAGAGTTGGACTCGATATGGTCCGAATGTGTAAGAAACACCGTTCTTTTGCTCTCAGCACACTCATGTTTCCTGCTGTCTCAGAGATTCTAGAAAGCAAGAGCGTCCTTCTTGCTTTAAAGCAGAGTGTGATCAATGGATGAGAACTCTGCTGTGTGATTCACTTCAGAAAAGGAGTTAAATCCCAGGCTCTGAGTCTTCCTACAAAAAAGACTTCGTTTCAGGTAAGGGCAGTTATTTTACAGCTCAAACGAACACCATCGTTCCCGAAGCTCACACGTTTCTCATCTTAAATGTCAAGCATTGGATGCTGGAGGACCTTGCTTTGTATCAATTTCAGTGGCAGAGTTGGACTCGATATGGTCCGAATATGAAAGAAACACCGTTCTTTTCTTTCAGCACACTCATGTTTCCTGCTGTCTCAGAGATTCTAGAAAGCAAGAGCGTCCTTCTTGCTTTAAAGCAGAGTGTGATCAATGGATGAGAACTCTGCTGTGTGATTCACTTCAGAAAAGGAGTTAAATCCCAGGCTCTGAGTCTTCCTACAAACAAGACTTCGTTTCAGGTAAGGGCAGTTACTTTAAAGCTCAATCGAACTACACCTTTCACAAAGCTCACACGTTTCTCATTTTAACTGACAAGCATTGGATGTTAGTGGACCGGTGGTTTGTTTCAGTTCCACAAGCAGAGTTGGACTAGAGGTGGTCTGTATGTGTAGGAAACACAGTTCTTTTTTTCTGAGCACAACCACGTTTCCTCCTGAATTAGAGAATCTAGAAAGCAAGAGCGTGCTTCTTGCTCTGAAGCAGAGTGTGATCCATGGATGAGAACTATGATGTGTGTTTCCCTTCAGAAATGGAGTTAAATCCCAGGCTCGGTGTCTTCCAACACTCAAGACTTTGTTTCAGGTAGGGGCAGTCACTTTTCAGCTAAAAGGAACTACATCGTTCACGAAGCTCACACGTTTCTCATCTTAACTGACAAGCATTGGATGTTAGAGGACCACTGCTTTGTCTCAGTTTCAGAAGCAGAGATGGACTAGATATGGTCGTTATGTGTAGGAAACACCGTTCTTTTGTTCTCAGCACACTCACGTTTCCTGCTGTCTTAGGGACTCTAGAAAGCTAGAGCGTGCTTCGTGCTCTAAAGCAGAGTGTGATCAATGGATGAGAACTCTGCTGTGTGTTTCACTTCAGAAATTGAGTTAAATTACAGGCTCTGTGTCTTCCTACAAGCAAGAATTCCTTTCAAGTAAGGGCAGTCACTTTTCAGCTCAAACGAACTACATCGTTCACGAAGCTCACACGTTTCTCATCTTAAATAACAAGCATTGGATGCTGGAGGACCTGTGCTTTTTATCAATTTCAGAGGCAGAGTTGGACTCGATATGGTCCGAATGTGTAAGAAACACCGTTCTTGTGTTCTCAGCACACTCATGTTTCCTGCTGTCTTAGAGATTCTAGAAAGCAAGATCGTGCTTCTTGGTCTAAAGCAGAGTGTGATCTATATATGAGAACTCTCCTGTGTGTTTCACTTCAGAAATGGAGTTAAATCCCAGGCTCGGTGTCTTCCAACACTCAAGACTTTGTTTCAGGTAAGGGCAGTCACTTTTCAGCTAAAAGGAACTACATCGTTCACGATGCTAACACGTTTCTCATCTTAACTGACAAGCATTGGATGTTAGAGGACCAGTGCTTTGTCTCAGTTTCAGAAGCAGAGATGGACTAGATATGGTCGTTATGTGTAGGAAACACCGTTCTTTTGTTCTCAGCACACTCACGTTTCCTGCTGTCTTAGGGACTCTAGAAAGCTAGAGCGTGCTTCGTGCTCTAAAGCAGAGTGTGATCAATGGATGAGAACTCTGCTGTGTGTTTCACTTCAGAAAAGGAGTTAAATCCCAGGCTCTGAGTCTTCCTACAAAAATGACTTCATTTCAGGTAAGGGCAGTTACTTTACAGCTCAAACGAACAACATCGTTCCCGAAGCTCACACGTTTCTCATCTTAAATGACAAGCATTGGATGCTGGAAGACTTGTGCGTTGTATCAATTTCAGAGGCAGAGTTGGACTAGATATGGTCGGTATGTGTAGGAAACACCGTTCCTTTATTCTCAGCACACTCACGTTTCCTGCTGAATTAGAGAATCTAGAAAACAAGAGCGTGCTTCTTGCTCTGAAGCAGAGTGTGATCCATGGATGAGAACTATGATGTGTGTTTCCCTTCAGAAATGGAGTTAAATCCCAGGCTCGGTGTGTTCCAACACTCAAGACTTTGTTTCAGGTAAGGGCAGTCACTTTTCAGCTAAGACGAACTACATCGTTCACTAAGCTAACACGTTTCTCATCTTAACTGAAAAGCATTGGATGTTAGAGGACCAGTGCTTTGTATCATTTTCAGAAGCAGAGTTGGAATAGATATGGTCCGTATGTGTAGGAAACACCGTTTATTTGTTCTTAGCACACTCACGTTTGCTGCTGTATTAGAGAATCTAGGCAGCAAGAGCGTGCTTTCTGCTCTAAAGCAGAGTGTGATCAATGGATGAGAACTCTGCTGTGTGTTTCACTTCAGAAAAGGAGTTAAATCCCAGGCTCTGAGTCTTCCTACAAAAATGACTTCGATTCAGGTAAGGGCAGTTACTTTACAGCTCAAACGAACAACATCGTTCCCGAAGCTCACACGTTTCTCATCTTAAATGACAACCATTGGATGCTGGAGGACCTGTGCGTTGTATCAATTTCAGAGGCAGAGTTGGACTAGATATGGTCCGTATGTGTAGGAAACACCGTTCCTTTATTCTCAGCACACTCACGTTTCCTGCTGTCTTAGAGATTCTAGAAAGCTAGAGCGTGCTTCTTGCTCTAAAGCAGAGTGTGATCAATGGATGAGAACTCTGCTGTGTGTTTCACTTCATAAATGGAGTTAAATCCCAGGCTCTGAGTCTTCCTACAAACAAGATTTCGTTTCAGGGAAGGGCAGTTACTTTACAGCTCAAACGAACTACTTCGTTCAGGAAGCTCACACGTTTCTCATCTTAAATGACAAGCATTGGATCCTGGAGTACCTGTGCTTTGTATCAATTTCAGAGGCAGAGTTGGACTCGATATGGTCCGAATGTCTAAGAAACACCGTTCTTGTGTTCTCAGCACACTCATGTTTCCTGCTCTCTTAGAGATTCTAGAAAGCAAGATCGTGCTTCTTGGTCTAAAGCAGAGTGTGATCTATATATGAGAACTCTCCTGTGTGTTTCACTTCAGAAATGGAGTTAAATCCCAGGCTCTGAGTCTTCCTACAAACAAGACTTCGATTCAGGTGCGGGCAGGTACTTTACAGCTCAAACGAACTACATCGTTCCCAAAGCTCACACGTTTCTCATCTTAAATGACAAGCATCAGATGATAGAGGACCTGTGCTTTGTGTCAATTTCAGAGGCAGAGTTCGACTAGATATGGTCCATATGTGTAAGAAACACCGTTCTTTTCCTCTCAGCACACTCATGTTTCCTGTTGTCTTAGAGATTCTAGAAAGCAAGAGCATCCTTCTTGCTTTAAAGCAGAGTGTGATCAATGGATGAGAACTCTGCTATGTTTTTCACTACAGAAATGGAGTTAAATCCCTGGCTCTGTGTCTTCCTACACACAAGACTTCGTTTCAGGTAAGGGCAGTTACTTTAAAGCTCAAACGACATACATCGTTCACAAAGCTCACACGTTTCTCATCTTAAATGACAAGCATTGGATCCTGGAGTACCTGTGCTTTGTATCAATTTCAGAGGCAGAGTTGGACTCGATATGGTCCGAATGTCTAAGAAACACCGTTCTTGTGTTCTCAGCACACTCATGTTTCCTGCTGTCTTAGATTCTAGAAAGCAAGATCGTGCTTCTTGGTCTAAAGCAGAGTGTGGTCTATATATGAGAACTCTCCTGTGTGTTTCACTTCAGAAATGGAGTTAAATCCCAGGCTCGGTGTCTTCCAACACTCAAGACTTTGTTTCAGGTAAGGGCAGTCACTTTTCAGCTAAAAGGAACTACATCGTTCACGATGCTAACACGTTTCTCATCTTAACTGACAAGCATTGGATGTTAGAGGACCAGTGCTTTGTCTCAGTTTCAGAAGCAGAGATGGACTAGATATGGTCGTTATGTGTAGGAAACACCGTTCTTTTGTTCTCAGCACACTCACGTTTCCTGCTGTCTTAGGGACTCTAGAAAGCTAGAGCGTGCTTCGTGCTCTAAAGCAGAGTGTGATCAATGGATGAGAACTCTGCTGTGTGTTTCACTTCAGAAAAGGAGTTAAATCCCAGGCTCTGAGTCTTCCTACAAAAATGACTTCATTTCAGGTAAGGGCAGTTACTTTACAGCTCAAACGAACAACATCGTTCCCGAAGCTCACACGTTTCTCATCTTAAATGACAAGCATTGGATGCTGGAGGACTTGTGTGTTGTATCAATTTCAGAGGCAGAGTTGGACTAGATATGGTCGGTATGTGTAGGAAACACCGTTCCTTTATTCTCAGCACACTCACGTTTCCTGCTGAATAAGAGAATCTAGAAAACAAGAGCGTGCTTCTTGCTCTGAAGCAGAGTGTGATCCATGGATGAGAACTATGATGTGTGTTTCCCTTCAGAAATGGAGTTAAATCCCAGGCTGTGAGTCTTCCTACAAACAAGACCTCGTTTCAGGGAAGGGCAGTTACTTTACAGCTCAAACGAACTACTTCGTTCAGGAAGCTCACACGTTTCTCATCTTAAATGACAAGCATTGGATGCTGGAGGACCTTGCTTTGATTCAATTTCAGAGACAGAGTTGGACTCGATATGGTCCGAATGTGTAAGAAACACCGTTCTTTTGCTCTCAGCACACTCATGTTTCCTGCTGTCTCAGAGATTCTAGAAAGCAAGAGCGTCCTTCTTGCTTTAAAGCAGAGTGTGATCAATGGATGAGAACTCTCCTGTGTGATTCACTTCAGAAAAGGAGTTAAATCCCAGGCTCTGAGTCTACCTACAAAAAAGACTTCGTTTCGGGTAAGGGCAGTTATTTTACAGCTCAAACGAAAACCATCGTTCCCGAAGCTCACACGTTTCTCATCTTAAATGTCAAGCATTGGATGCTGGAGGACCTTGCTTTGTATCAATTTCAGAGGCAGAGTTGGACTCGATATGGTCCGAATATGAAAGAAACACCGTTCTTTTCTCTCAGCACACTCATGTTTCCTGCTGTCTCAGAGATTCTAGAAAGCAAGAGCGTCCTTCTTGCTTTAAAGCAGAGTGTGATCAATGGATGAGAACTCTGCTGTGTGATTCACTTCAGAAAAGGAGTTAAATCCCAGGCTCTGAGTCTTCCTACAAACAAGACTTCGTTTCAGGTAAGGGCAGTTACTTTAAAGCTCAAACGAACAACATCGTTCCCGAAGCTCACACGTTTCTCATCTTAAATGACAAGCATTGGATGCTGGAGGACTTGTGCGTTGTATCAATTTCAGAGGCAGAGTTGGACTAGATATGGTCGGTATGTGTAGGAAACACCGTTCCTTTATTCTCAGCACACTCACGTTTCCTGCTGAATTAGAGAATCTAGAAAACAAGAGCGTGCTTCTTGCTCTGAAGCAGAGTGTGATCCATGGATGAGAACTATGATGTGTGTTTCCCTTCAGAAATGGAGTTAAATCCCAGGCTCGGAGTGTTCCAACACTCAAGACTTTGTTTCAGGTAAGGGCAGTCACTTTTCAGCTAAAACGAACTACATCGTTCACGAAGCTCACACGTTTCTCATCTTAACTGACAAGCATTGGATGTTAGAGGACCAGTGCTTTGTCTCAGTTTCAGAAGCATAGATGGACTAGATATGGTCGTTATGTGTAGGAAACACCGTTCTTTTGTTCTCAGCACACTCACGTTTCCTGCTGTCTTAGGGACTCTAGAAAGCTAGAGCGTGCTTCGTGCTCTAAAGCAGAGTGTGATCAATGGATGAGAACTCTGCTGTGTGTTTCACTTCAGAAATTGAGTTAAATTACAGGCTCTGTGTCTTCCTACAAGCAAGAATTCCTTTCAAGTAAGGGCTGTCACTTTTCAGCTCAAACGAACTACATCGTTCACGAAGCTCACACGTTTCTCATCTTAAATAACAAGCATTGGATGCTGGAGGACCTGTGCTTTTTATCAATTTCAGAGGCAGAGTTGGACTCGATATGGTCCGAATGTGTAAGAAACACCGTTCTTGTGTTCTCAGCACACTCATGTTTCCTGCTGTCTTAGAGACTCTAGAAAGCAAGAGCGTGCTTCTTGCTCTAAAGCAGAGTGTGATCTATATATGAGAACTCTGCTGTGTGTTTCCCTTCAGAAATGGAGTTAAATCCCAGGCTCTGAGTCTTCCTACAAGCAACACTTCGTTTCAGTAAAGGGCTGTTACTTTACAGCTCAAACGAACTACATCGTTCACGAAGCTCACACGTTTCTCATCTTAACTGACAAGCATCGGATGTTATAGGACCAGTGATTTGTATCATTTTCAGAATCAGAGTTGGCATAGATATGGTCCGTATGTGTAGTAAACACCGTTCCTTTATTCTCAGCACACTCACGTTTCCTGCTGTCTTAGAGATTCTAGAAAGCTAGAGCGTGCTTCTTGCTCTAAAGCAGAGTGTGATCAATGGATGAGAACTCTGCTGTGTGTTTCACTTCAGAAATGGAGTTAAATCCCAGGCTCTGAGTCTTCCTACAAACAAGATTTCGTTTCAGGGAAGGGCAGTTACTTTACAGCTCAAACGAACTACTTCGTTCAGGAAGCTCACACGTTTCTCATCTTAAATGACAAGCATTGGATCCTGGAGTACCTGTGCTTTGTATCAATTTCAGAGGCAGAGTTGGACTCGATATGGTCCGAATGTCTAAGAAACACCGTTCTTGTGTTCTCAGCACACTCATGTTTCCTGCTGTCTTAGAGATTCTAGAAAGCAAGATCGTGCTTCTTGGTCTAAAGCAGAGTGTGATCTATATATGAGAACTCTCCTGTGTGTTTCACTTCAGAAATGGAGTTAAATCCCAGGCTCGGTGTCTTCCAACACTCAAGACTTTGTTTCAGGTAAGGGCAGTCACTTTTCAGCTAAAAGGAACTACATCGTTCACGATGCTAACACGTTTCTCATCTTAACTGACAAGCATTGGATGTTAGAGGACCAGTGCTTTGTCTCAGTTTCAGAAGCAGAGATGGACTAGATATGGTCGTTATGTGTAGGAAACACCGTTCTTTTGTTCTCAGCACACTCACGTTTCCTGCTGTCTTAGGGACTCTAGAAAGCTAGAGCGTGCTTCGTGCTCTAAAGCAGAGTGTGATCAATGGATGAGAACTCTGCTGTGTGTTTCACTTCAGAAAAGGAGTTAAATCCCAGGCTCTGAGTCTTCCTACAAAAATGACTTCATTTCAGGTAAGGGCAGTTACTTTACAGCTCAAACGAACAACATCGTTCCCGAAGCTCACACGTTTCTCATCTTAAATGACAAGCATTGGATGCTGGAGGACCTTGCTTTGTATCAATTTCAGAGGCAGAGTTGGACTCGATATGGTCCGAATATGAAAGAAACACCATTCTTTTCTCTCAGCACACTCATGTTTCCTGCTGTCTCAGAGATTCTAGAAAGCAAGAGCGTGCTTTCTGCTCTAAAGCAGAGTGTGATCAATGGATGAGAACTCTGCTGTGTGATTCACTTCAGAAAAGGAGTTAAATCCCAGGCTCTGAGTCTTCCTACAAACAAGACTTCGTTTCAGGTAAGGGCAGTTACTTTAAAGCTCAAACGAACAACATCGTTCCCGAAGCTCACACGTTTCTCATCTTAAATGACAAGCATTGGATGCTGGAGGACTTGTGCGTTGTATCAATTTCAGAGGCAGAGTTGGACTAGATATGGTCGGTATGTGTAGGAAACACCGTTCCTTTATTCTCAGCACACTCACGTTTCCTGCTGAATTAGAGAATCTAGAAAACAAGAGCGTGCTTCTTGCTCTGAAGCAGAGTGTGATCCATTTATGAGAACTATGATGTGTGTTTCCCTTCAGAAATGGAGTTAAATCCCAGGCTCGGTGTGTTCCAACACTCAAGACTTTGTTTCAGGTAAGGGCAGTCACTTTTCAGCTAAAACGAACTACATCGTTCACGAAGCTCACACGTTTCTCATCTTAACTGACAAGCATTGGATGTTAGAGGACCAGTGCTTTGTCTCAGTTTCAGAAGCATAGATGGACTAGATATGGTCGTTATGTGTAGGAAACACCGTTCTTTTGTTCTCAGCACACTCACGTTTCCTGCTGTCTTAGGGACTCTAGAAAGCTAGAGCGTGCTTCGTGCTCTAAAGCAGAGTGTGATCAATGGATGAGAACTCTGCTGTGTGTTTCACTTCAGAAATTGAGTTAAATTACAGGCTCTGTGTCTTCCTACAAGCAAGAATTCCTTTCAAGTAAGGGCAGTCACTTTTCAGCTCAAACGAACTACATCGTTCACGAAGCTCACACGTTTCTCATCTTAAATAACAAGCATTGGATGCTGGAGGACCTGTGCTTTTTATCAATTTCAGAGGCAGAGTTGGACTCGATATGGTCCGAATGTGTAAGAAACACCGTTCTTGTGTTCTCAGCACACTCATGTTTCCTGCTGTCTTAGAGACTCTAGAAAGCAAGAGCGTGCTTCTTGCTCTAAAGCAGAGTGTGATCTATATATG
Source organism: Onychomys leucogaster (assembly GCA_949786385.1). Taxonomy (NCBI): domain Eukaryota; kingdom Metazoa; phylum Chordata; class Mammalia; order Rodentia; family Cricetidae; genus Onychomys; species Onychomys leucogaster. The sequence continues at coordinate 89,476 of CATKUP010000543.1, forward strand.
AGAACTCTGCTGTGTGTTTCCCTTCAGAAATGGAGTTAAATCCCAGGCTCTGAGTCTTCCAACAAGCAACACTTCGTTTCAGTAAAGGGCTGTTACTTTACAGCTCAAACGAACTACATCGTTCACGAAGCTCACACGTTTCTCATCTTAACTGACAATCATCGGATGTTATAGGAGCAGTGATTTGTATCATTTTCAGAATCAGAGTTGGCATACATATGGTCCGTATGTGTAGTAAACACCGTTCCTTTATTCTCAGCACACTCACGTTTCCTGCTGTCTTAGAGATTCTAGAAAGCTAGAGCGTGCTTCTTGCTCTAAAGCAGAGTGTGATCAATGGATGAGAACTCTGCTGTGTGTTTCACTTCAGAAAAGGAGTTAAATCCCAGGCTCTGAGTCTTCCTACAAAAATGACTTCGATTCAGGTAAGGGCAGTTACTTTACAGCTCAAACGAACAACATCGTTCCCCTAAGCTCACACGTTTCTCATCTTAAATGACAAGCATTGGATGCTGGAGGACCTGTGCGTTGTATCAATTTCAGAGGCAGAGTTGGACTAGATATGGTCCGTATGTGTAGGAAACACCGTTCCTTTATTCTCCGCACACTCACGTTTCCTGCTGTCTTAGAGATTCTAGAAAGCTAGAGCGTGCTTCTTGCTCTAAAGCAGAGTGTGATCAATGGATGAGAACTCTGCTGTGTGTTTCACTTCAGAAATGGAGTTAAATCCCAGGCTCTGAGTCTTTCTACAAACAAGATTTCGTTTCAGGGAAGGGCAGTTACTTTACAGCTCAAACGAACTACTTCGTTCAGGAAGCTCACACGTTTCTCATCTTAAATGACAAGCATTGGATCCTGGAGTACCTGTGCTTTGTATCAATTTCAGAGGCAGAGTTGGACTCGATATGGTCCGAATGTCTAAGAAACACCGTTCTTGTGTTCTCAGCACACTCATGTTTCCTGCTCTCTTAGAGATTCTAGAAAGCAAGATCGTGCTTCTTGGTCTAAAGCAGAGTGTGATCTATATATGAGAACTCTCCTGTGTGTTTCACTTCAGAAATGGAGTTAAATCCCAGGCTCTGAGTCTTCCTACAAACAAGACTTCGATTCAGGTGCGGGCAGGTACTTTACAGCTCAAATGAACTACATCGTTCCCAAAGCTCACACGTTTCTCATCTTAAATGACAAGCATCAGATGATAGAGGACCTGTGCTTTGTGTCAATTTCAGAGGCAGAGTTCGACTAGATATGGTCCATATGTGTAAGAAACACCGTTCTTTTCCTCTCAGCACACTCATGTTTCCTGTTGTCTTAGAGATTCTAGAAAGCAAGAGCATCCTTCTTGCTTTAAAGCAGAGTGTGAACAATGGATGAGAACTCTGCTATGTTTTTCACTTCAGAAATGGAGTTAAATCCCTGGCTCTGTGTCTTCCTACACACAAGACTTCGTTTCAGGTAAGGGCAGTTACTTTAAAGCTCAAACGACATACATCGTTCACAAAGCTCACACGTTTCTCATCTTAAATGACAAGCATTGGATCCTGGAGTACCTGTGCTTTGTATCAATTTCAGAGGCAGAGTTGGACTCGATATGGTCCGAATGTCTAAGAAACACCGTTCTTGTGTTCTCAGCACACTCATGTTTCCTGCTGTCTTAGATTCTAGAAAGCAAGATCGTGCTTCTTGGTCTAAAGCAGAGTGTGGTCTATATATGAGAACTCTCCTGTGTGTTTCACTTCAGAAATGGAGTTAAATCCCAGGCTCGGTGTCTTCCAACACTCAAGACTTTGTTTCAGGTAAGGGCAGTCACTTTTCAGCTAAAAGGAACTACATCGTTCACGATGCTAACACGTTTCTCATCTTAACTGACAAGCATTGGATGTTAGAGGACCAGTGCTTTGTCTCAGTTTCAGAAGCAGAGATGGACTAGATATGGTCGTTATGTGTAGGAAACACCGTTCTTTTGTTCTCAGCACACTCACGTTTCCTGCTGTCTTAGGGACTCTAGAAAGCTAGAGCGTGCTTCGTGCTCTAAAGCAGAGTGTGATCAATGGATGAGAACTCTGCTGTGTGTTTCACTTCAGAAAAGGAGTTAAATCCCAGGCTCTGAGTCTTCCTACAAAAATGACTTCATTTCAGGTAAGGGCAGTTACTTTACAGCTCAAACGAACAACATCGTTCCCGAAGCTCACACGTTTCTCATCTTAAATGACAAGCATTGGATGCTGGAGGACTTGTGTGTTGTATCAATTTCAGAGGCAGAGTTGGACTAGATATGGTCGGTATGTGTAGGAAACACCGTTCCTTTATTCTCAGCACACTCACGTTTCCTGCTGAATAAGAGAATCTAGAAAACAAGAGCGTGCTTCTTGCTCTGAAGCAGAGTGTGATCCATGGATGAGAACTATGATGTGTGTTTCCCTTCAGAAATGGAGTTAAATCCCATGCTGTGAGTCTTCCTACAAACAAGACCTCGTTTCAGGGAAGGGCAGTTACTTTACAGCTCAAACGAACTACTTCGTTCAGGAAGCTCACACGTTTCTCATCTTAAATGACAAGCATTGGATGCTGGAGGACCTTGCTTTGATTCAATTTCAGAGACAGAGTTGGACTCGATATGGTCCGAATGTGTAAGAAACACCGTTCTTTTGCTCTCAGCACACTCATGTTTCCTGCTGTCTCAGAGATTCTAGAAAGCAAGAGCGTCCTTCTTGCTTTAAAGCAGAGTGTGATCAATGGATGAGAACTCTCCTGTGTGATTCACTTCAGAAAAGGAGTTAAATCCCAGGCTCTGAGTCTACCTACAAAAAAGACTTCGTTTCAGGTAAGGGCAGTTATTTTACAGCTCAAACGAACACCATCGTTCCCGAAGCTCACACGTTTCTCATCTTAAATGTCAAGCATTGGATGCTGGAGGACCTTGCTTTGTATCAATTTCAGAGGCAGAGTTGGACTCGATATGGTCCGAATATGAAAGAAACACCGTTCTTTTCTCTCAGCACACTCATGTTTCCTGCTGTCTCAGAGATTCTAGAAAGCAAGAGCGTGCTTTCTGCTCTAAAGCAGAGTGTGATCAATGGATGAGAACTCTGCTGTGTGATTCACTTCAGAAAAGGAGTTAAATCCCAGGCTCTGAGTCTTCCTACAAACAAGACTTCGTTTCAGGTAAGGGCAGTTACTTTAAAGCTCAAACGAACAACATCGTTCCCGAAGCTCACACGTTTCTCATCTTAAATGACAAGCATTGGATGCTGGAGGACTTGTGCGTTGTATCAATTTCAGAGGCAGAGTTGGACTAGATATGGTCGGTATGTGTAGGAAACACCGTTCCTTTATTCTCAGCACACTCACGTTTCCTGCTGAATTAGAGAATCTAGAAAACAAGAGCGTGCTTCTTGCTCTGAAGCAGAGTGTGATCCATTTATGAGAACTATGATGTGTGTTTCCCTTCAGAAATGGAGTTAAATCCCAGGCTCGGTGTGTTCCAACACTCAAGACTTTGTTTCAGGTAAGGGCAGTCACTTTTCAGCTAAAACGAACTACATCGTTCACGAAGCTCACACGTTTCTCATCTTAACTGACAAGCATTGGATGTTAGAGGACCAGTGCTTTGTCACAGTTTCAGAAGCATAGATGGACTAGATATGGTCGTTATGTGTAGGAAACACCGTTCTTTTGTTCTCAGCACACTCACGTTTCCTGCTGTCTTAGGGACTCTAGAAAGCTAGAGCGTGCTTCGTGCTCTAAAGCAGAGTGTGATCAATGGATGAGAACTCTGCTGTGTGTTTCACTTCAGAAATTGAGTTAAATTACAGGCTCTGTGTCTTCCTACAAGCAAGAATTCCTTTCAAGTAAGGGCAGTCACTTTTCAGCTCAAACGAACTACATCGTTCACGAAGCTCACACGTTTCTCATCTTAAATAACAAGCATTGGATGCTGGAGGACCTGTGCTTTTTATCAATTTCAGAGGCAGAGTTGGACTCGATATGGTCCGAATGTGTAAGAAACACCGTTCTTGTGTTCTCAGCACACTCATGTTTCCTGCTGTCTTAGAGACTCTAGAAAGCAAGAGCGTGCTTCTTGCTCTAAAGCAGAGTGTGATCTATATATGAGAACTCTGCTGTGTGTTTCCCTTCAGAAATGGAGTTAAATCCCAGGCTCTGAGTCTTCCTACAAGCAACACTTCGTTTCAGTAAAGGGCTGTTACTTTACAGCTCAAACGAACTACATCGTTCACGAAGCTCACACGTTTCTCATCTTAACTGACAATCATCGGATGTTATAGGACCAGTGATTTGTATCATTTTCAGAATCAGAGTTGGCATACATATGGTCCGTATGTGTAGTAAACACCGTTCCTTTATTCTCAGCACACTCACGTTTCCTGCTGTCTTAGAGATTCTAGAAAGCTAGAGCGTGCTTCTTGCTCTAAAGCAGAGTGTGATCAATGGATGAGAACTCTGCTGTGTGTTTCACTTCAGAAATGGAGTTAAATCCCAGGCTCTGAGTCTTCCTACAAACAAGATTTCGTTTCAGGGAAGGGCAGTTACTTTACAGCTCAAACGAACTACTTCGTTCAGGAAGCTCACACGTTTCTCATCTTAAATGACAAGCATTGGATCCTGGAGTACCTGTGCTTTGTATCAATTTCAGAGGCAGAGTTGGACTCGATATGGTCCGAATGTCTAAGAAACACCGTTCTTGTGTTCTCAGCACACTCATGTTTCCTGCTGTCTTAGAGATTCTAGAAAGCAAGATCGTGCTTCTTGGTCTAAAGCAGAGTGTGATCTATATATGAGAACTCTCCTGTGTGTTTCACTTCAGAAATGGAGTTAAATCCCAGGCTCGGTGTCTTCCAACACTCAAGACTTTGTTTCAGGTAAGGGCAGTCACTTTTCAGCTAAAAGGATCTACATCGTTCACGATGCTAACACGTTTCTCATCTTAACTGACAAGCATTGGATGTTAGAGGACCAGTGCTTTGTCTCAGTTTCAGAAGCAGAGATGGACTAGATATGGTCGTTATGTGTAGGAAACACCGTTCTTTGTTCTCAGCACACTCACGTTTCCTGCTGTCTTAGGGACTCTAGAAAGCTAGAGCGTGCTTCGTGCTCTAAAGCAGAGTGTGATCAATGGATGAGAACTCTGCTGTGTGTTTCACTTCAGAAAAGGAGTTAAATCCCAGGCTCTGAGTCTTCCTACAAAAATGACTTCATTTCAGGTAAGGGCAGTTACTTTACAGCTCAAACGAACAACATCGTTCCCGAAGCTCACACGTTTCTCATCTTAAATGACAAGCATTGGATGCTGGAAGACTTGTGCGTTGTATCAATTTCAGAGGCAGAGTTGGACTAGATATGGTCGGTATGTGTAGGAAACACCGTTCCTTTATTCTCAGCACACTCACGTTTCCTGCTGAATTAGAGAATCTAGAAAACAAGAGCGTGCTTCTTGCTCTGAAGCAGAGTGTGATCCATGGATGAGAACTATGATGTGTGTTTCCCTTCAGAAATGGAGTTAAATCCCAGGCTCGGTGTGTTCCAACACTCAAGACTTTGTTTCAGGTAAGGGCAGTCACTTTTCAGCTAAGACGAACTACATCGTTCACTAAGCTAACACGTTTCTCATCTTAACTGAAAAGCATTGGATGTTAGAGGACCAGTGCTTTGTATCATTTTCAGAAGCAGAGTTGGAATAGATATGGTCCGTATGTGTAGGAAACACCGTTTATTTGTTCTTAGCACACTCACGTTTGCTGCTGTATTAGAGAATCTAGGCAGCAAGAGCGTGCTTTCTGCTCTAAAGCAGAGTGTGATCAATGGATGAGAACTCTGCTGTGTGTTTCACTTCAGAAAAGGAGTTAAATCCCAGGCTCTGAGTCTTCCTACAAAAATGACTTCGATTCAGGTAAGGGCAGTTACTTTACAGCTCAAACGAACAACATCGTTCCCGAAGCTCACACGTTTCTCATCTTAAATGACAACCATTGGATGCTGGAGGACCTGTGCTTTTTATCAATTTCAGAGGCAGAGTTGGACTAGATATGGTCCGTATGTGTAGGAAACACCGTTCCTTTATTCTCAGCACACTCACGTTTCCTGCTGTCTTAGAGATTCTAGAAAGCTAGAGCGTGCTTCTTGCTCTAAAGCAGAGTGTGATCAATGGATGAGAACTCTGCTGTGTGTTTCACTTCATAAATGGAGTTAAATCCCAGGCTCTGAGTCTTCCTACAAACAAGATTTCGTTTCAGGGAAGGGCAGTTACTTTACAGCTCAAACGAACTACTTCGTTCAGGAAGCTCACACGTTTCTCATCTTAAATGACAAGCATTGGATCCTGGAGTACCTGTGCTTTGTATCAATTTCAGAGGCAGAGTTGGACTCGATATGGTCCGAATGTCTAAGAAACACCGTTCTTGTGTTCTCAGCACACTCATGTTTCCTGCTCTCTTAGAGATTCTAGAAAGCAAGATCGTGCTTCTTGGTCTAAAGCAGAGTGTGATCTATATATGAGAACTCTCCTGTGTGTTTCACTTCAGAAATGGAGTTAAATCCCAGGCTCTGAGTCTTCCTACAAACAAGACTTCGATTCATGTGCGGGCAGGTACTTTACAGCTCAAACGAACTACATCGTTCCCAAAGCTCACACGTTTCTCATCTTAAATGACAAGCATCAGATGATAGAGGACCTGTGCTTTGTGTCAATTTCAGAGGCAGAGTTCGACTAGATATGGTCCATATGTGTAAGAAACACCGTTCTTTTCCTCTCAGCACACTCATGTTTCCTGTTGTCTTAGAGATTCTAGAAAGCAAGAGCATCCTTCTTGCTTTAAAGCAGAGTGTGATCAATGGATGAGAACTCTGCTATGTTTTTCACTTCAGAAATGGAGTTAAATCCCTGGCTCTGTGTCTTCCTACACACAAGACTTCGTTTCAGGTAAGGGCAGTTACTTTAAAGCTCAAACGAACTACTTCGTTCAGGAAGCTCACACGTTTCTCATCTTAAATGACAAGCATTGGATCCTGGAGTACCTGTGCTTTGTATCAATTTCAGAGGCAGAGTTGGACTCGATATGGTCCGAATGTCTAAGAAACACCGTTCTTGTGTTCTCAGCACACTCATGTTTCCTGCTGTCTTAGATTCTAGAAAGCAAGATCGTGCTTCTTGGTCTAAAGCAGAGTGTGGTCTATATATGAGAACTCTCCTGTGTGTTTCACTTCAGAAATGGAGTTAAATCCCAGGCTCGGTGTCTTCCAACACTCAAGACTTTGTTTCAGGTAAGGGCAGTCACTTTTCAGCTAAAAGGAACTACATCGTTCACGATGCTAACACGTTTCTCATCTTAACTGACAAGCATTGGATGTTAGAGGACCAGTGCTTTGTCTCAGTTTCAGAAGCAGAGATGGACTAGATATGGTCGTTATGTGTAGGAAACACCGTTCTTTTGTTCTCAGCACACTCACGTTTCCTGCTGTCTTAGGGACTCTAGAAAGCTAGAGCGTGCTTCGTGCTCTAAAGCAGAGTGTGATCAATGGATGAGAACTCTGCTGTGTGTTTCACTTCAGAAAAGGAGTTAAATCCCAGGCTCTGAGTCTTCCTACAAAAATGACTTCATTTCAGGTAAGGGCAGTTACTTTACAGCTCAAACGAACAACATCGTTCCCGAAGCTCACACGTTTCTCATCTTAAATGACAAGCATTGGATGCTGGAGGACTTGTGTGTTGTATCAATTTCAGAGGCAGGGTTGGACTAGATATGGTCGGTATGTGTAGGAAACACCGTTCCTTTATTCTCAGCACACTCACGTTTCCTGCTGAATAAGAGAATCTAGAAAACAAGAGCGTGCTTCTTGCTCTGAAGCAGAGTGTGATCCATGGATGAGAACTATGATGTGTGTTTCCCTTCAGAAATGGAGTTAAATCCCAGGCTGTGAGTCTTCCTACAAACAAGACCTCGTTTCAGGGAAGGGCAGTTACTTTACAGCTCAAACGAACTACTTCGTTCAGGAAGCTCACACGTTTCTCATCTTAAATGACAAGCATTGGATGCTGGAGGACCTTGCTTTGATTCAATTTCAGAGACAGAGTTGGACTCGATATGGTCCGAATGTGTAAGAAACACCGTTCTTTTGCTCTCAGCACACTCATGTTTCCTGCTGTCTCAGAGATTCTAGAAAGCAAGAGCGTCCTTCTTGCTTTAAAGCAGAGTGTGATCAATGGATGAGAACTCTCCTGTGTGATTCACTTCAGAAAAGGAGTTAAATCCCAGGCTCTGAGTCTACCTACAAAAAAGACTTCGTTTCAGGTAAGGGCAGTTATTTTACAGCTCAAACGAACACCATCGTTCCCGAAGCTCACACGTTTCTCATCTTAAATGTCAAGCATTGGATGCTGGAGGACCTTGCTTTGTATCAATTTCAGAGGCAGAGTTGGACTCGATATGGTCCGAATATGAAAGAAACACCGTTCTTTTCTCTCAGCACACTCATGTTTCCTGCTGTCTCAGAGATTCTAGAAAGCAAGAGCGTCCTTCTTGCTTTAAAGCAGAGTGTGATCAATGGATGAGAACTCTGCTGTGTGATTCACTTCAGAAAAGGAGTTAAATCCCAGGCTCTGAGTCTTCCTACAAACAAGACTTCGTTTCAGGTAAGGGCAGTTACTTTAAAGCTCAAACGAACAACATCGTTCCCGAAGCTCACACGTTTCTCATCTTAAATGACAAGCATTGGATGCTGGAGGACTTGTGCGTTGTATCAATTTCAGAGGCAGAGTTGGACTAGATATGGTCGGTATGTGTAGGAAACACCGTTCCTTTATTCTCAGCACACTCACGTTTCCTGCTGAATTAGAGAATCTAGAAAACAAGAGCGTGCTTCTTGCTCTGAAGCAGAGTGTGATCCATGGATGAGAACTATGATGTGTGTTTCCCTTCAGAAATGGAGTTAAATCCCAGGCTCGGTGTGTTCCAACACTCAAGACTTTGGTTCAGGTAAGGGCAGTCACTTTTCAGCTAAAACGAACTACATCGTTCACGAAGCTCACACGTTTCTCATCTTAACTGACAAGCATTGGATGTTAGAGGACCAGTGCTTTGTCTCAGTTTCAGAAGCATAGATGGACTAGATATGGTCGTTATGTGTAGGAAACACCGTTCTTTTGTTCTCAGCACACTCACGTTTCCTGCTGTCTTAGGGACTCTAGAAAGCTAGAGTGTGCTTCGTGCTCTAAAGCAGAGTGTGATCAATGGATGAGAACTCTGCTGTGTGTTTCACTTCAGAAATTGAGTTAAATTACAGGCTCTGTGTCTTCCTACAAGCAAGAATTCCTTTCAAGTAAGGGCAGTCACTTTTCAGCTCAAACGAACTACATCGTTCACGAAGCTCACACGTTTCTCATCTTAAATAACAAGCATTGGATGCTGGAGGACCTGTGCTTTTTATCAATTTCAGAGGCAGAGTTGGACTCGATATGGTCCGAATGTGTAAGAAACACCGTTCTTGTGTTCTCAGCACACTCATGTTTCCTGCTGTCTTAGAGACTCTAGAAAGCAAGAGCGTGCTTCTTGCTCTAAAGCAGAGTGTGATCTATATATGAGAACTCTGCTGTGTGTTTCCCTTCAGAAATGGAGTTAAATCCCAGGCTCTGAGTCTTCCTACAAGCAACACTTCGTTTCAGTAAAGGGCTGTTACTTTACAGCTCAAACGAACTACATCGTTCACGAAGCTCACACGTTTCTCATCTTAACTGACAAGCATCGGATGTTATAGGACCAGTGATTTGTATCATTTTCAGAATCAGAGTTGGAATAGATATGGTCCGTATGTGTAGTAAACACCGTTCCTTTATTCTCAGCACACTCACGTTTCCTGCTGTCTTAGAGATTCTAGAAAGCTAGAGCGTGCTTCTTGCTCTAAAGCAGAGTGTGATCAATGGATGAGAACTCTGCTGTGTGTTTCACTTCAGAAATGGAGTTAAATCCCAGGCTCTGAGTCTTCCTACAAACAAGATTTCGTTTCAGGGAAGGGCAGTTACTTTACAGCTCAAACGAACTACTTCGTTCAGGAAGCTCACACGTTTCTCATCTTAAATGACAAGCATTGGATCCTGGAGTACCTGTGCTTTGTATCAATTTCAGAGGCAGAGTTGGACTCATTATGGTCCGAATGTCTAAGAAACACCGTTCTTGTGTTCTCAGCACACTCATGTTTCCTGCTCTCTTAGAGATTCTAGAAAGCAAGATCGTGCTTCTTGGTCTAAAGCAGAGTGTGATCTATATATGAGAACTCTCCTGTGTGTTTCACTTCAGAAATGGAGTTAAATCCCAGGCTCTGAGTCTTCCTACAAACAAGACTTCGATTCATGTGCGGGCAGGTACTTTACAGCTCAAACGAACTACATCGTTCCCAAAGCTGACACGTTTCTCATCTTAAATGACAAGCATCAGATGATAGAGGACCTGTGCTTTGTGTCAATTTCAGAGGCAGAGTTCGACTAGATATGGTCCATATGTGTAAGAAACACCGTTCTTTTCCTCTCAGCACACTCATGTTTCCTGTAGTCTTAGAGATTCTAGAAAGCAAGAGCATCCTTCTTGCTTTAAAGCAGAGTGTGATCAATGGATGAGAACTCTGCTATGTTTTTCACTTCAGAAATGGAGTTAAATCCCTGGCTCTGTGTCTTCCTACACACAAGACTTCGTTTCAGGTAAGGGCAGTTACTTTAAAGCTCAAGCGACATACATCGTTCACAAAGCTCACACGTTTCTCATCTTAAATGACAAGCATTGGATCCTGGAGTACCTGTGCTTTGTATCAATTTCAGAGGCAGAGTTGGACTCGATATGGTCCGAATGTCTAAGAAACACCGTTCTTGTGTTCTCAGCACACTCATGTTTCCTGCTGTCTTAGATTCTAGAAAGCAAGATCGTGCTTCTTGGTCTAAAGCAGAGTGTGGTCTATATATGAGAACTCTCCTGTGTGTTTCACTTCAGAAATGGAGTTAAATCCCAGGCTCGGTGTCTTCCAACACTCAAGACTTTGTTTCAGGTAAGGGCAGTCACTTTTCAGCTAAAAGGAACTACATCGTTCACGATGCTAACACGTTTCTCATCTTAACTGACAAGCATTGGATGTTAGAGGACCAGTGCTTTGTCTCAGTTTCAGAAGCAGAGATGGACTAGATATGGTCGTTATGTGTAGGAAACACCGTTCTTTTGTTCTCAGCACACTCACGTTTCCTGCTGTCTTAGGGACTCTAGAAAGCTAGAGCGTGCTTCGTGCTCTAAAGCAGAGTGTGATCAATGGATGAGAACTCTGCTGTGTGTTTCACTTCAGAAAAGGAGTTAAATCCCAGGCTCTGAGTCTTCCTACAAAAATGACTTCATTTCAGGTAAGGGCAGTTACTTTACAGCTCAAACGAACAACATCGTTCCCGAAGCTCACACGTTTCTCATCTTAAATGACAAGCATTGGATGCTGGAGGACTTGTGTGTTGTATCAATTTCAGAGGCAGGGTTGGACTAGATATGGTCGGTATGTGTAGGAAACACCGTTCCTTTATTCTCAGCACACTCACGTTTCCTGCTGAATAAGAGAATCTAGAAAACAAGAGCGTGCTTCTTGCTCTGAAGCAGAGTGTGATCCATGGATGAGAACTATGATGTGTGTTTCCCTTCAGAAATGGAGTTAAATCCCAGGCTGTGAGTCTTCCTACAAACAAGACCTCGTTTCAGGGAAGGGCAGTTACTTTACAGCTCAAACGAACTACTTCGTTCAGGAAGCTCACACGTTTCTCATCTTAAATGACAAGCATTGGATGCTGGAGGACCTTGCTTTGATTCAATTTCAGAGACAGAGTTGGACTCGATATGGTCCGAATGTGTAAGAAACACCGTTCTTTTGCTCTCAGCACACTCATGTTTCCTGCTGTCTCAGAGATTCTAGAAAGCAAGAGCGTCCTTCTTGCTTTAAAGCAGAGTGTGATCAATGGATGAGAACTCTCCTGTGTGATTCACTTCAGAAAAGGAGTTAAATCCCAGGCTCTGAGTCTACCTACAAAAAAGACTTCGTTTCAGGTAAGGGCAGTTATTTTACAGCTCAAACGAACACCATCGTTCCCGAAGCTCACACGTTTCTCATCTTAAATGTCAAGCATTGGATGCTGGAGGACCTTGCTTTGTATCAATTTCAGAGGCAGAGTTGGACTCGATATGGTCCGAATATGAAAGAAACACCGTTCTTTTCTCTCAGCACACTCATGTTTCCTGCTGTCTCAGAGATTCTAGAAAGCAAGAGCGTCCTTCTTGCTTTAAAGCAGAGTGTGATCAATGGATGAGAACTCTGCTGTGTGATTCACTTCAGAAAAGGAGTTAAATCCCAGGCTCTGAGTCTTCCTACAAACAAGACTTCGTTTCAGGTAAGGGCAGTTACTTTAAAGCTCAAACGAACAACATCGTTCCCGAAGCTCACACGTTTCTCATCTTAAATGACAAGCATTGGATGCTGGAGGACTTGTGCGTTGTATCAATTTCAGAGGCAGAGTTGGACTAGATATGGTCGGTATGTGTAGGAAACACCGTTCCTTTATTCTCAGCACACTCACGTTTCCTGCTGAATTAGAGAATCTAGAAAACAAGAGCGTGCTTCTTGCTCTGAAGCAGAGTGTGATCCATGGATGAGAACTATGATGTGTGTTTCCCTTCAGAAATGGAGTTAAATCCCAGGCTCGGTGTGTTCCAACACTCAAGACTTTGTTTCAGGTAAGGGCAGTCACTTTTCAGCTAAAACGAACTACATCGTTCACGAAGCTCACACGTTTCTCATCTTAACTGACAAGCATTGGATGTTAGAGGACCAGTGCTTTGTCTCAGTTTCAGAAGCATAGATGGACTAGATATGGTCGTTATGTGTAGGAAACACCGTTCTTTTGTTCTCAGCACACTCACATTTCCTGCTGTCTTAGGGACTCTAGAAAGCTAGAGTGTGCTTCGTGCTCTAAAGCAGAGTGTGATCAATGGATGAGAACTCTGCTGTGTGTTTCACTTCAGAAATTGAGTTAAATTACAGGCTCTGTGTCTTCCTACAAGCAAGAATTCCTTTCAAGTAAGGGCAGTCACTTTTCAGCTCAAACGAACTACATCGTTCACGAAGCTCACACGTTTCTCATCTTAAATAACAAGCATTGGATGCTGGAGGACCTGTGCTTTTTATCAATTTCAGAGGCAGAGTTGGACTCGATATGGTCCGAATGTGTAAGAAACACCGTTCTTGTGTTCTCAGCACACTCATGTTTCCTGCTGTCTTAGAGACTCTAGAAAGCAAGAGCGTGCTTCTTGCTCTAAAGCAGAGTGTGATCTATATATGAGAACTCTGCTGTGTGTTTCCCTTCAGAAATGGAGTTAAATCCCAGGCTCTGAGTCTTCCTACAAGCAACACTTCGTTTCAGTAAAGGGCTGTTACTTTACAGCTCAAACGAACTACATCGTTCACGAAGCTCACACGTTTCTCATCTTAACTGACAAGCATCGGATGTTATAGGACCAGTGATTTGTATCATTTTCAGAATCAGAGTTGGAATAGATATGGTCCGTATGTGTAGTAAACACCGTTCCTTTATTCTCAGCACACTCACGTTTCCTGCTGTCTTAGAGATTCTAGAAAGCTAGAGCGTGCTTCTTGCTCTAAAGCAGAGTGTGATCAATGGATGAGAACTCTGCTGTGTGTTTCACTTCAGAAATGGAGTTAAATCCCAGGCTCTGAGTCTTCCTACAAACAAGATTTCGTTTCAGGGAAGGGCAGTTACTTTACAGCTCAAACGAACTACTTCGTTCAGGAAGCTCACACGTTTCTCATCTTAAATGACAAGCATTGGATCCTGGAGTACCTGTGCTTTGTATCAATTTCAGAGGCAGAGTTGGACTCATTATGGTCCGAATGTCTAAGAAACACCGTTCTTGTGTTCTCAGCACACTCATGTTTCCTGCTGTCTTAGAGATTCTAGAAAGCAAGATCGTGCTTCTTGGTCTAAAGCAGAGTGTGATCTATATATGAGAACTCTCCTGTGTGTTTCACTTCAGAAATGGAGTTAAATCCCTGGCTCGGTGTCTTCCAACACTCAAGACTTTGTTGCAGGTAAGGGCAGTCACTTTTCAGCTAAAAGGAACTACATCGTTCACGATGCTAACACGTTTCTCATCTTAACTGACAAGCATTGGATGTTAGAGGACCAGTGCTTTGTCTCAGTTTCAGAAGCAGAGATGGACTAGATATGGTCGTTATGTGTAGGAAACACCGTTCTTTTGTTCTCAGCACACTCACGTTTCCTGCTGTCTTAGGGACTCTAGAAAGCTAGAGCGTGCTTCGTGCTCTAAAGCAGAGTGTGATCAATGGATGAGAACTCTGCTGTGTGTTTCACTTCAGAAAAGGAGTTAAATCCCAGGCTCTGAGTCTTCCTACAAAAATGACTTCATTTCAGGTAAGGGCAGTTACTTTACAGCTCAAACGAACAACATCGTTCCCGAAGCTCACACGTTTCTCATCTTAAATGACAAGCATTGGATGCTGGAAGACTTGTGCGTTGTATCAATTTCAGAGGCAGAGTTGGACTAGATATGGTCGGTATGTGTAGGAAACACCGTTCCTTTATTCTCAGCACACTCACGTTTCCTGCTGAATTAGAGAATCTAGAAAACAAGAGCGTGCTTCTTGCTCTGAAGCAGAGTGTGATCCATGGATGAGAACTATGATGTGTGTTTCCCTTCAGAAATGGAGTTAAATCCCAGGCTCGGTGTGTTCCAACACTCAAGACTTTGTTTCAGGTAAGGGCAGTCACTTTTCAGCTAAGACGAACTACATCGTTCACTAAGCTAACACGTTTCTCATCTTAACTGAAAAGCATTGGATGTTAGAGGACCAGTGCTTTGTGTCAATTTCAGAGGCAGAGTTCGACTAGATATGGTCCATATGTGTAAGAAACACCGTTCTTTTCCTCTCAGCACACTCATGTTTCCTGTTGTCTTAGAGATTCTAGAAAGCAAGAGCATCCTTCTTGCTTTAAAGCAGAGTGTGATCAATGGATGAGAACTCTGCTATGTTTTTCACTTCAGAAATGGAGTTAAATCCCTGGCTCTGTGTCTTCCTACACACAAGACTTCGTTTCAGGTAAGGGCAGTTACTTTAAAGCTCAAACGACATACATCGTTCACAAAGCTCACACGTTTCTCATTTTAAATGACAAGCATTGGATGTTAGTGGACCTGTGGTTTGTTTCAGTTCCACAAGCAGACTTGGACTAGATGTGGTCCGTATGTGTAGGTAACACAGTTCTTTTTTACTGAGCACAACCACGTTTCCTGCTGAATTTGAGAATCTAGAAAGCAAGAGCGTGCTTCTTGCTCTGAAGAAGAGTGTGATCCATGGATGAGAACTATGCTGTGTGTTTCCCTTCTGAAATGGAGTTAAATCCCAGGCTCTGTGTCTTCCAACATGCAAGACTTCTTTTCAAGTAAGGGCAGTCACTTTTCAGCTCAAACGAACTACATCGTTCACGAAGCTCACACGTTTCTCATCTTAACTGACAAGCTTTGGATGTTAGAGGACCAGTGCTTTGTTTCAGTTTCAGACGCAGAGTTGGACTAGATATGGTCCGTATGTGTAGGAAACACCGTTCCTTTATTCTCAGCACACTCACGTTTCCTGCTGTCTTAGAGATTCTAGAAAGCTACAGAGTGCTTCTTGCTGTAAAGCAGAATGTGATCAATGGATGAGAACTCTGCTGTGTGATTCACTTTAGAAAAGGAGTTAAATCCCAGGCTCTGTGTCTTCCTACAAAAAAGACTTCGTTTCAGGTAAGGGCAGTTATTTTACAGCTCAAACGAACAACATCCTTCCCGAAGCTCACACGTTTCTCATCTTAAATGTCAAGCATTGGATGCTGGAGGACCAGTGCTTTGTATCAATTTCAGAGGCAGAGTTGGACTAGATATGGTCCGTATGTGTAGGAAACACCGTTCCTTTATTCTCAGCACACTCACGTTTCCTGCTGTCTTAGAGATTCTAGAAAGCTAGAGCGTGCTTCTCGCTCTAAAGCAGAGTGTGATCAATGGATGAGAACTCTGCTGTGTGTTTCAATTCAGAAATGGAGTTAAATCACAGGCTCTGAGTCTTCCTACAAACAAGAATTCGTTTCAGGTAAGGGCAGTTACTTTACAGCTCAAACGAACTACATTGTTCACGAAGCTCACACGTTTCTCTTCTTAAATGACAAACATTGGATGCTGGAGGACCTTGCTTTGTATCAATTTCAGAGGCAGAGTTGGACTCGATATGGTCCGAAAGTGTAAGAAACACCCTTCTTGTGTTAGCACACTCATGTTTCCTGCTGTCTTAGAGATTCTAGAAAGCAAGAGCGTGCTTCTTGCTCTAAAGCAGAGTGTGATCTATATATGAGAACTCTGCTGTGTGTTTCCCTTCAGAAATGGAGTTAAATCCCAGGCTCTGAGTCTTCCTACAAGCAACACTTCGTTTCAGGAAGGGCTGTTACTTTACATCTCAAACGAACTACATCGTTCACGAAGCTCACACGTTTCTCATCTTAACTGACAAGCATCGGATGTTATAGGACCAGTGCTTTTTATCAGTTTCAGAAGCAGAGTTGGAATAGATATGGTCCGTATGTGTAGGAAACACCGTTCTTTTGCTATCAGCACACTCAAGTTTCCTGCTGCCTTAGGGACAGTAGAAAGTTAGAGCTTGCTTCTTGCTCTAAAGCAGAGTGTGATCCGTGGAAGAGAACTCTGCTCTGTTTTTCCTTTCAGAAATGGAGTTAAATCCCAGGCTCTGTGTCTTCCAACATGCAAGACTTCGTTTCAGGGAAGTGCAGTCACTTTTCAGCTCAAACGAACTACATCGTTCACGAAGCTCACACGTTTCTCATCTTAAATGACAAGCATTGGATGTTAGAGGACCAGTGCTTTGTATCAGTTTCAGAAGCAGAGTTGGCCTAGATATGGTCCGTATGTGTAGGAAACACCGTTCTTTTGCTATCAGCACACTCACGTTTCCTGCTGTCTTAGAGACTCTAGAAAGCTAGAGGGTGCTTCTTGCTCTAAAGCAGAGTGTGATCAATGGAAGAGAACTCTCCTGTGTGTTTCACTTCAGAAATGGAGTTAAATCACAGGCTCTGAGTCTTCCTACAAACAAGACTTCGATTCAGGTGCGGAGGTACTTTACAGCTCAAACGAACTACATCATTCCCAAAGCTCACACGTTTCTCATCTTAAATGACAAGCATCAGATGATAGAGGACCTGTGCTTTGTATCAATTTCAGAGGCAGAGTTCGACTAGATAAGGTCCGTATGTGTAAGAAACACCGTTCTTTTGCTCTCAGCACACTCATGTTTCCTGTTGTCTTAGAGATTCTAGAAAGCAAGAGCATCCTTCTTGCTTTAAAGCAGAGTGTGATCAATGGATGAGAACTCTGCTGTGTGTTTCACTTCAGAATTGGAGTTAAATCCTTGGCTCTGAGTCTTCCTACAAACAAGAATTCGTTTCAGGTAAGGGCAGTTACTTTACAGCTCAAACGAACTACATTGTTCACGAAGCTCACACGTTTCTCTTCTTAAATGACAAACATTGGATGCTGGAGGACCTTGCTTTGTATCAATTTCAGAGGCAGAGTTGGACTCGATATGGTCCGAATGTGTAAGAAACACCGTTCTTTTGCTATCAGCACACTCATGATTCCTGCTGTCTTAGAGATTCTAGAAAGCAAGAGCGTCCTTCTTGCTTTAAAGCAGTGTGTGATCAATGGATGAGAACTCTGCTGTGTGTTTCACTTCAGAAATGGAGTTAAATCCCAGGCTCTGAGTCTTCCTACAAACAAGACTTCGTTTCAGGTAAGGGCAGTTACTTTAAAGCTCAAACGAACTACAACTTTCACAAAGCTCAGACGTTTCTCATTTTAACTGACAAGCATTGGATGATAGTGGACCTGTGGTTTGTTTCAGTTCCACAAGCAGAGTTGGACTAATGTCGTCTGTTTGTGTAGGAAACCCAGTTCTTTTTTTCTGAGCACAACCACGTTTCCTGCTGAATTAGAGAATCTAGAAAACAAGAGCGTGCTTCTTGCTCTGAAGCAGAGTGTGATCCATGGATGAGAACTATGATGTGTGTTTCCCTTCAGAAATGGAGTTAAATCCCAGGCTCGGTGTGTTCCAACACTCAAGACTTTGTTTCAGGTAAGGGCAGTCACTTTTCAGCTAAAACGAACTACATCGTTCACAAAGCTAACACGTTTCTCATCTTAACTGACAAGCATTGGATGTTAGAGGACCAGTGCTTTGTCTCAGTTTCAGAAGCATAGATGGACTAGATATGGTCGTTATGTGTAGGAAACACCGTTCTTTTGTTCTCAGCACACTCACGTTTCCTGCTGTCTTAGGGACTCTAGAAAGCTAGAGTGTGCTTCGTGCTCTAAAGCAGAGTGTGATCAATGGATGAGAACTCTGCTGTGTGTTTCACTTCAGAAATTGAGTTAAATTCCATGCTCTGTGTCTTCCTACAAGGAAGAATTCCTTTCAAGTAAGGGCAGTCACTTTTCAGCTCAAACCAACTACATCGTTCACGAAGCTCACACGTTTCTCATCTTAAATAACAAGCATTGGATGCTGGAGGACCTGTGCTTTTTATCAATTTCAGAGGCAGAGTTGGACTCGATATGGTCCGAATGTGTAAGAAACACCGTTCTTGTGTTCTCAGCACACTCATGTTTCCTGCTGTCTTAGAGACTCTAGAAAGCAAGAGCGTGCTTCTTGCTCTAAAGCAGAGTGTGATCTGTATATGAGAACTCTGCTGTGTGTTTCCCTTCAGAAATGGAGTTAAATCCCAGGCTCTGAGTCTTCCTACAAGCAACACTTCCTTTCAGGATAGGGCTGTTACTTTACAGCTCAAACGAACTACATCGTTCACGAAGCTAACACGTTCCTCATCTTAACTGACAAGCATCAGATGTTATAGGACCAGTGCTTTGTATCATTTTCAGAAGCAGAGTTGGAATAGATATGGTCCGTATGTGTAGGAAACACCGTTTAATTGTTCTTAGCACACTCACGTTTGCTGCTGTATTAGAGAATCTAGAAAGCAAGAGCGTGCTTCTTGCTCTAAAGCGGAGTGTGATCAAGGGATGAGAACTCTGCTGTGTGTTTCACTTCCGAAAAGGAGTTAAATCCCAGGCTCTGAGTCTTCCTACAAAAAAGACTTCGTTTCAGGTAAGGGCAGTTAATTTACAGCTCAAAAGAACAACATCGTTCCCGAAGCTCACACGTTTCTCATCTTAAATGACAAGCATTGGATGCTGGAGGACCTGTGCGTTGTATCAATTTCAGAGGCAGAGTTGGACTAGATATGGTCCGTATGTCTAGGAAACACCGTTCCTTTATTCTCAGCACACTCACGTTTCCTGCTGTCTTAGAGATTCTAGAAAGCTAGAGCGTGCTTCTTGCTCTAAAGCAGAGTGTGATCAATGGATGAGAACTCTGCTGTGTGTTTCACTTCAGAAATGGAGTTAAATCCCAGGCTCTGAGTCTTCCTAAAAAAAGATTTCGTTGCAGGGAAGGGCAGTTACTTTACAGCTCAAACGAACTACTTCGTTCAGGAAGCTCACACGTTTCTCATCTTAAATGACAAGCATTGGATCCTGGAGTACCTGTGCTTTGTATCAATTTCAGAGGCAGAGTTGGACTCGATATGGTCCGAATGTCTAAGAAACACCGTTCTTGTGTTCTCAGCACACTCATGTTTCCTGCTCTCTTAGAGATTCTAGAAAGCAAGATCGTGCTTCTTGGTCTAAAGCAGAGTGTGATCTATATATGAGAACTCTCCTGTGTGTTTCACTTCAGAAATGGAGTTAAATCCCAGGCTCTGAGTCTTCCTACAAACAAGACTTCCATTCAGGTACGGGCAGTTACTTTACAGCTCAAACGAACTACATCGTTCCCAAAGCTCAGACGTTTCTCATCTTAAATGACAAGCATCAGATGATAGAGGACCTGTGCTTTGTATCAATTTCAGAGGTAGAGTTCGACTAGATATGGTCCATATGTGTAGGAAACACCTTTCTTTTGTTCTCAGCACACTCATGTTTCCTGCTGTCTTAGAGATTCTAGAAAGCTAGAGCATGCTTCTTGCTCTAAAGCAGAGTGTGATCTATATATTAGGACTCTGCTGTGTGTTTCCCTTCAGAAATGGAGTTAAATCCCTGGCTCTGAGTCTTCCTACAAGCAACCCTCCTCAGGAAAGGGCTGTTACTTTACAGCTCAAACGCACTACATCGTTCACGAAGCTAACACGTTCCTCATCTTAACTGACAAGCATCGGATGTTATAGGACCAGTGCTTTGTATCATTTTCAGAAGCAGAGTTGGAATAGATATGGTCCGTATGTGTAGGAAACACCGTTTAATTGTTCTTAGCACACTCACGTTTGCTGCTGTATTAGAGAATCTAGAAAGCAAGAGCGTGCTACTTGCTCTAAAGCGGAGTGTGATCAATGGATGAGAACTCTGCTGTGTGTTTCACTTCCGAAAAGGAGTTTAATCCCAGGCTCTGAGTCTTCCTACAAAAAAGACTTCATGTCAGGTAAGGGCAGTTACTTTACAGCTCAAACGAACAACATCGTTCCCGAAGCTCACACGTTTCTCATCTTAAATGACAAGCATTAGATGCTGGAGGACCTGTGCTTTGTATCAATTTCAGAGGCAGAGTTGGACTAGATATGGTCCGTATGTGTAGGAAACACCGTTCCTTTATTCTCAGCACACTCATGTTTCCTGCTGTCTTAGAGATTCTAGAAAGCTAGAGCGTGCTTCTTGCTCTAAAGCAGAGTGTGATCAATAGATGAGAACTCTGCTGTGTGTTTCACTTCAGAAATGGAGTTAAATCCCAGGCTCTGAGTCTTCCTACAAACAAGATTTCGTTGCAGGGAAGGGCAGTTACTTTACAGCTCAAACGAACTACTTCGTTCACGAAGCACACACGTTTCTCATCTTAAATGACAAGCATTGGATGCTGGAGGACCTGTGCTTTGTATCAATTTCAGAGGCAGAGTTGGACTAGATATGGTCCGTATGTGTAAGAAACACCGTTCCTTTATTCTCAGCACACTCACCTTTCCTGCTGTCTTAGAGATTCTAGAAAGCTAGAGCATGCTTCTTGCTGTAAAGCAGAGTGTGATCAATGGATGAGAACTCTGCTGTGTGTTTCACTTCAGAAATGGAGTTAAATCCCAGGCTGTGAGTCTTCCTACAAAAAAGACTTCGTTTCAGGTAAGGGCAGTTATTTTACAGCTCAAAGGAACAACATCGTTCCCGAAGCTCACACGATTCTCATCTTAAATGTCAAGCATTGGATGCTGGAGGACCTGTGCTTTGTATCAATTTCAGAGGCAGAGTTGGACTCGATATGGTCCGAAAGTGTAAGAAACACCCTTTTTGTGTTCTCAGCACACTCATGTTTCCTGCTGTCTTAGAGATTCTAGAAAGCAAGAGCGTGCTTCTTGCTCTAAAGCAGAGTGTGATCTATATATGAGAACTCTGCTGTGTGTTTCCCTTCAGAAATGGAGTTAAATCCCAGGCTCTGAGTCTTCCTACAAGCAACACTTCGTTTCAGGAAAGGGCTGTTACTTTACATCTCAAACGAACTACATCGTTCACGAAGCTCACACGTTTCTCATCTTAACTGACAAGCATCGGATGTTATAGGACCAGTGCTTTGTATCAGTTTCAGAAGCAGAGTTGGAATAGATATGGTCCGTATGTGTAGGAAACACCGTTCTTTTGCTATCAGCACACTCAAGTTTCCTGCTGCCTTAGGGACAGTAGAAAGCTAGAGCTTGCTTCTTGCTCTAAAGCAGAGTGTGATCCGTGGAAGAGAACTCTGCTCTGTTTTTCCTTTCAGAAATGGAGTTAAATCCCAGGCTCTGTGTCTTCCAACATGCAAGACTTCGTTTCAGGGAAGTGCAGTCACTTTTCAGCTCAAACGAACTACATCGTTCACGAAGCTCACACGTTTCTCATCTTAAATGACAAGCATTGGATGTTAGAGGACCAGTGCTTTGTATCAGTTTCAGAAGCAGAGTTGGCCTAGATATGGTCCGTATGTGTAGGAAACACCGTTCTTTTGCTATCAGCACACTCACGTTTCCTGCTGTCTTAGAGACTCTAGAAAGCTAGAGGGTGCTTCTTGCTCTAAAGCAGAGTGTGATCAATGGAAGAGAACTCTCCTGTGTGTTTCACTTCAGAAATGGAGTTAAATCACAGGCTCTGAGTCTTCCTACAAACAAGACTTCGATTCAGGTGCGGAGGTACTTTACAGCTCAAACGAACTACATCGTTCCCAAAGCTCACACGTTTCTCATCTTAAATGACAAGCATCAGATGATAGAGGACCTGTGCTTTGTATCAATTTCAGAGGCAGAGTTCGACTAGATAAGGTCCGTATGTGTAAGAAACACCGTTCTTTTGCTCTCAGCACACTCATGTTTCCTGTTGTCTTAGAGATTCTAGAAAGCAAGAGCATCCTTCTTGCTTTAAAGCAGAGTGTGATCAATGGATGAGAACTCTGCTGTGTGTTTCACTTCAGAATTGGAGTTAAATCCTTGGCTCTGAGTCTTCCTACAAACAAGAATTCGTTTCAGGTAAGGGCAGTTACTTTACAGCTCAAACGAACTACATTGTTCACGAAGCTCACACGTTTCTCTTCTTAAATGACAAACATTGGATGCTGGAGGACCTTGCTTTGTATCAATTTCAGAGGCAGAGTTGGACTCGATATGGTCCGAATGTGTAAGAAACACTGTTCTTTTGCTATCAGCACACTCATGTTTCCTGCTGTCTTAGAGATTCTAGAAAGCAAGAGCATCCTTCTTGCTTTAAAGCAGTGTGTGATCAATGGATGAGAACTCTGCTGTGTGTTTCACTTCAGAAATGGAGTTAAATCCCAGGCTCTGAGTCTTCCTACAAACAAGACTTCGTTTCAGGTAAGGGCAGTTACTTTAAAGCTCAAACGAACTACAACTTTCACAAAGCTCAGACGTTTCTCATTTTAACTGACAAGCATTGGATGTTAGTGGACCTGTGGTTTGTTTCAGTTCCACAAGCAGAGTTGGACTAATGTGGTCTGTTTGTGTAGGAAACCCAGTTCTTTTTTTCTGAGCACAACCACGTTTCCTGCTGAATTAGAGAATCTAGAAAACAAGAGCGTGCTTCTTGCTCTGAAGCAGAGTGTGATCCATGGATGAGAACTATGATGTGTGTTTCCCTTCAGAAATGGAGTTAAATCCCAGGCTCGGTGTGTTCCAACACTCAAGACTTTGTTTCAGGTAAGGGCAGTCACTTTTCAGCTAAAACGAACTACATCGTTCACGAAGCTAACACGTTTCTCATCTTAACTGACAAGCATTGGATGTTAGAGGACCAGTGCTTTGTCTCAGTTTCAGAAGCATAGATGGACTAGATATGGTCGTTATGTGTAGGAAACACCGTTCTTTTGTTCTCAGCACACTCACGTTTCCTGCTGTCTTAGGGACTCTAGAAAGCTAGAGTGTGCTTCGTGCTCTAAAGCAGAGTGTGATCAATGGATGAGAACTCTGCTGTGTGTTTCACTTCAGAAATTGAGTTAAATTCCATGCTCTGTGTCTTCCTACAAGGAAGAATTCCTTTCAAGTAAGGGCAGTCACTTTTCAGCTCAAACGAACTACATCGTTCACGAAGCTCACACGTTTCTCATCTTAAATAACAAGCATTGGATGCTGGAGGACCTGTGCTTTTTATCAATTTCAGAGGCAGAGTTGGACTCGATATGGTCCGAATGTGTAAGAAACACCGTTCTTGTGTTCTCAGCACACTCATGTTTCCTGCTGTCTTAGAGACTCTAGAAAGCAAGAGCGTGCTTCTTGCTCTAAAGCAGAGTGTGATCTATATATGAGAACTCTGCTGTGTGTTTCCCTTCAGAAATGGAGTTAAATCCCAGGCTCTGAGTCTTCCTAAAAGCAACACTTCCTTTCAGGATAGGGCTGTTACTTTACAGCTCAAACGAACTACATCGTTCACGAAGCTAACACGTTCCTCATCTTAACTGACAAGCATCAGATGTTATAGGACCAGTGCTTTGTATCAGTTTCAGAAGCAGATTTGGAATAGATATGGTCCGTATGTGTAGGAAACACTGTTCTTTTGCTATCAGCACACTCACGTTTCCTGCTGCCTTAGGGACAGTAGAAAGCTAGAGCTTGCTTCTTGCTCTAAAGCAGAGTGTGATCCGTGGAAGAGAACTCTGCTCTGTGTTTCCTTTCAGAAATGGAGTTAAATCCCAGGCGCTGTGTCTTCCAACATGCAAGACTTCGTTTCAGGGAAGTGCAGACACTTTTCTGCTCAAACGAACTACATCGTTCACGAAGCTCACACGTTTCTCATCTTAAATGACCAGCATTGGATGTTGGAGGACCAGTGCTTTGTATCAGTTTCAGAAGCAGAGTTGGACTAGATATGGTCCGTATGTGTAGGAAACACCGTTCTTTTGCTATCAGCACACTCACGTTTCCTGCTGTCTTAGAGATTCTAGAAAGCTACAGCGTGCTTCTTGCCCTAAAGCAGAGTGTGATCAATGGAAGAGAACTCTCCTGTGTGTTTCACTTCAGAAATGGAGTTAAATCCCAGGCTCTGAGTCTTCCTACAAACAAAACTTCGTTTCAGGTAAGGGCAGTTACTTTAAAGCTCAAACGAACTACAACTTTCACAAAGCTCACAAGTTTCTCATTTTAACTGACAAGCATTGGATGTTAGTGGACCTGTGGTTTGTTTCAGTTCCACAAGCAGAGTTGGACTAGATGTGGTCTGTATGTGTAGGAAACACAGTTCTTTTTTTCTGATCACAACCACGTTTCCTGCTGAATTAGAGAATCTAGAAAACAAGAGCGTGCTTCTTGCTCTGAAGCAGAGTGTGATCCATGGATGAGAACTATGATGTGTGTTTCCCTTCAGAAATGGAGTTAAATCCCAGGCTCATTGTGTTCCAACACTCAAGACTTTGTTTCAGGTAAGGGCAGTCACTTTTCAGCTAAAACGAACTACATCGTTCACAAAGCTAACACGTTTCTCATCTTAACTGACAAGCATTGGATGTTAGAGGACCAGTGCTTTGTCTCAGTTTCAGAAGCATAGATGGACTAGATATGGTCGTTATGTGTAGGAAACACCGTTCTTTTGTTCTCAGCACACTCACGTTTCCTGCTGTCTTAGGGACTCTAGAAAGCTAGATTGTGCTTCGTGCTCTAAAGCAGAGTGTGATCAATGGATGAGAACTCTGCTGTGTGTTTCACTTCAGAAATTGAGTTAAATCCCAGGCTCTGAGTCTTCCTACAAACAAGATTTCGTTTCAGGGAAAGGCAGTTACTTTACAGCTCAAACGAACTACTTCGTTCAGGAAGCTCACACGTTTCTCATCTTAAATGACAAGCATTGGATCCTGGAGTACCTGTGCTTTGTATCAATTTCAGAGGTAGAGTTGGACTCGATATGGTCCGAATGTCTAAGAAACACCGTTCTTGTGTTCTCAGCACACTCATGTTTCCTGCTCTCTTAGAGATTCTAGAAAGCAAGATCGTGCTTCTTGGTCTAAAGCAGAGTGTGATCTATATATGAGAACTCTCCTGTGTGTTTCACTTCAGAAATGGAGTTAAATCCCAGGCTCTGAGTCTTCCTACAAACAAGACTTCCATTCAGGTACGGGCAGTTACTTTACAGCTCAAACGAACTACATCGTTCCCAAAGCTCAGACGTTTCTCATCTTAAATGACAAGCATCAGATGATAGAGGACCTGTGCTTTGTATCAATTTCAGAGGTAGAGTTCGACTAGATATGGTCCATATGTGTAGGAAACACCTTTCTTTTGTTCTCAGCACACTCATGTTTCCTGCTGTCTTAGAGACTCTAGAAAGCTAGAGCGTGCTTCTTGCTCTAAAGCAGAGTGTGATCTATATATTAGGACTCTGCTGTGTGTTTCCCTTCAGAAATGGAGTTAAATCCCTGGCTCTGAGTCTTCCTACAAGCAACACTTCCTTTCAGGAAAGGGCTGTTACTTTACAGCTCAAACGCACTACATCGTTCACGAAGCTAACACATTCCTCATCTTAACTGACAAGCATCGGATGTTATAGGACCAGTGCTTTGTATCATTTTCAGAAGCAGAGTTGGAATAGATATGGTCCGTATGTGTAGGAAACACCGTTTAATTGTTCTTAGCACACTCACGTTTGCTGCTGTATTAGAGAATCTAGAAAGCAAGAGCGTGCTTCTTGCTCTAAAGCGGAGTGTGATCAATGGATGAGAACTCTGCTGTGTGTTTCACTTCCGAAAAGGAGTTTAATCCCAGGCTCTGAGTCTTCCTACAAAAAAGACTTCGTTTCAGGTAAGGGCAGTTACTTTACAGCTCAAACGAACAACATCGTTCCCGAAGCTCACACGTTTCTCATCTTAAATGACAAGCATTAGATGCTGGAGGACCTGTGCTTTGTATCAATTTCAGAGGCAGAGTTGGACTAGATATGGTCCGTATGTGTAGGAAACACCGTTCCTTTATTCTCAGCACACTCATGTTTCCTGCTGTCTTAGAGAATCTAGAAAGCAAGAGCGTGCTTCTTGCTCTGAAGCAGAGTGTGATCCATGGATGAGAACTGTGCTGTGTGTTTCCCTTCAGAAATGGAGTTAAATCCCAGGCTCTGTGTCTTCCAACATGCAAGCCTTCTTTTCAGGGAAGGGAAGTCACTTTTCAGCTCAAACGAACTACATCGTTCACGAAGCTCACATGTTTCTCATCTTAACTGACAAGCATCGGATGTTAAAGGACCAGTGCTTTGTATCAGTTTCAGAAGCAGAGTTGGAAGAGATATGGTCCGTATGTGTAGGAAACACCGTTCTTTTGTTCTCAGCACACTCACGTTTCCTGCTCTCTTAGAGACTCTAGAAAGCTAGAGCGTGCTTCTTAATCTAAAGCAGAGTGTGATCAATGGATGAGAACTCTGCTGTGTGTTTCACTTCAGAAATGGAGTTAAATCCCAGGCTGTGAGTCTTCCTACAAAAAAGACTTCGTTTCAGGTAAGGGCAGTTATTTTACAGCTCAAACGAACAACATCGTTCCCGAAGCTCACACGATTCTCATCTTAAATGTCAAGCATTGGATGCTGGAGGACCTGTGCTTTGTATCAATTTCAGAGGCAGAGTTGGACTCGATATGGTCCGAAAGTGTAAGAAACACCCTTCTTGTGTTCTCAGCACACTCATGTTTCCTGCTGCCTTAGAGATTCTAGAAAGCAAGAGCGTGCTTCTTGCTCTAAAGCAGAGTGTGATCTATATATGAGAACTCTGCTGTGTGTTTCCCTTCAGAAATGGAGTTAAATCCCAGGCTCTGAGTCTTCCTACAAGCAACACTTCGTTTCAGGAAAGGGCTGTTACTTTACATCTCAAACGAACTACATCGTTCACGAAGCTCACACGTTTCTCATCTTAACTGACAAGCATCGGATGTTATAGGACCAGTGCTTTGTATCAGTTTCAGAAGCAGAGTTGGAATAGATATGGTCCGTATGTGTAGGAAACACCGTTCTTTTGCTATCAGCACACTCAAGTTTCCTGCTGCCTTAGGGACAGTAGAAAGCTAGAGCTTGCTTCTTGCTCTAAAGCAGAGTGTGATCCGTGGAAGAGAACTCTGCTCTGTGTTTCCTTTCAGAAATGGAGTTAAATCCCAGGCGCTGTGTCTTCCAACATGCAAGACTTCGTTTCAGGGAAGTGCAGTCACTTTTCAGCTCAAACGAACTACATCGTTCACGAAGCTCACACGTTTCTCATCTTAAATGACAAGCATTGGATGTTAGAGGACCAGTGCTTTGTATCAGTTTCAGAAGCAGAGTTGGCCTAGATATGGTCCGTATGTGTAGGAAACACCGTTCTTTTGCTATCAGCACACTCACGTTTCCTGCTGTCTTAGAGACTCTAGAAAGCTAGAGGGTGCTTCTTGCTCTAAAGCAGAGTGTGATCAATGGAAGAGAACTCTCCTGTGTGTTTCACTTCAGAAATGGAGTTAAATCACAAGCTCTGAGTCTTCCTACAAACAAGACTTCGATTCAGGTGCGGGCAGGTACTTTACAGCTCAAAGGAACTACATCGTTCCCAAAGCTCACACGTTTCTCATCTTAAATGACAAGCATCAGATGATAGAGGACCTGTGCTTTGTATCAATTTCAGAGGCAGAGTTCGACTAGATAAGGTCCGTATGTGTAAGAAACACCGTTCTTTTGCTCTCAGCACACTCATGTTTCCTGTTGTCTTAGAGATTCTAGAAAGCAAGAGCATCCTTCTTGCTTTAAAGCAGAGTGTGATCAATGGATGAGAACTCTGCTGTGTGTTTCACTTCAGAAATGGAGTTAAATCCCAGGCTCTGAGTCTTCCTACAAGCAACACTTCGTTTTAGGTAAGGACAGTTACTTTAGAGCTCAAACGAACTACATCGTTCACGAAGCTCACACGTTCCTCATCTTAACTGACAAGCATCGGATGTTAGAGGACCTGTGCTTTATATCAGTTTCAGAAGCAGAGTTGGAATATCTATGGTCCGTATGTAGGAAATACTGTTCTTTTGTTCTCAGCACACTCACGTTTTCTGCTGTATAAGAGAATCTAGAAAGCAAGAGCGTGCTTCTTGCTCTGAAGCAGAGTGTGATCCATGGATGAGAACTGTGCTGTGTGTTTCCCTTCAGAAATGGAGTTAAATCCCAGGCTCTGTGTCTTCCAACATGCAAGCCTTCTTTTCAGGGAAGGGAAGTCACTTTTCAGCTCAAACGAACTACATCGTTCACGAAGCTCACATGTTTCTCATCTTAACTGACAAGCATCGGATGTTAAAGGACCAGTGCTTTGTATCAGTTTCAGAAGCAGAGTTGGAAGAGATATGGTCCGTATGTGTAGGAAACACCGTTCTTTTGTTCTCAGCACACTCACGTTTCCTGCTCTCTTAGAGACTCTAGAAAGCTAGAGCGTGCTTCTTAATCTAAAGCAGAGTGTGATCAATGGATGAGAACTCTGCTGTGTGTTTCACTTCAGAAATGGAGTTAAATCCCAGGCTCTGTGTCTTCCTACAATAAAGACTTCATTTCAGGTAAGGGCAGTTACTTTACAGCTAAAAATGAACTACATTGTTCACGAAGCTCACAAGTTTATCATCTTAACTGACAAGCATTGGATGTTAGTGGACCTGTGGTTTGTTTCAGTTTC
Source organism: Onychomys leucogaster (assembly GCA_949786385.1). NCBI lineage: Eukaryota > Metazoa > Chordata > Mammalia > Rodentia > Cricetidae > Onychomys > Onychomys leucogaster. The sequence goes on from CATKUP010000543.1 coordinate 118,795, forward strand.
ACAAGCAGAGTTGGACTAGATATGGTCCGTATGTGTCGGAAACACAGTTCTTTTTTTCTGAGCACAACCACGTTTCCTGCTGTATTAGACAATCTAGAAAGCAAGAGTGTTCTTCTTGCTCTGAAGCAGAGTGTGATCCATGGATGAGAACTATGCTGTGTGTTTCCCATCAGAAATGGAGTTAAATCCCAGGCTCTGTGTCTTACAACATGCAAGACTTCGTTTCAGGGAAGGGCAGTCACTTTTCAGCTCAAACGAACTACATCTTTCACGAAGTTCACACGTTTCTCATCTTGAGTGACAAGCATTGGATTTTAGAGGAGCAGTGCTTTGTATCAGTTTCAGAAGCAGAGTTGAACTAGATATGGTCCATATGTGTAGGATACACCGTTCTTTTGTTCTCATCACACTCAGGTTTCCTGCCGTCTTAGTGACTCTGGAAAGCAAGAGTGTGATTCTTGCTCTAAAGCAGAGTGTGATCTATATATGGGAACTCTGTGGTGTGTTTCCCCTCAGAAATGGAGTTATATTCCAGGCTCTTTGTCTCCCTACAAGCAAGAATTCCTTTCAAGTATGGGCAGTCACTTTTCAGCTCAAACAAACTACATCGTTCACGAAGCTCACACGCTTCTCATCTTAACTGACAAGCATTGGATGTTAGAGTACAAGTGCTTTGTATCACTTTCAGAAGTAGAGTTGGCCTAGATATGGTCCGTATGTGTAGGAAACACCGTTCATTTGTTCTTAGCACACTCACGTTTTCTGCTGTATTAGAGAATCTAGAAAGCAAGAGCGTGCTCCTTGCTCTGAAGCAGAGTGTGATCCATTGATGAGAACTATGCTGTGTGTTTCCCTTCAGAAATGGAGTTAAATCCCAGGCTCTGTGTCTTCCAACATGAAAGAGTTCGTTTCAGGTAAGGGCTGTTACTTTACAGCTCAAAAGATCTACATCGTTCACGAAGCTCACACGTTTCTCATCTTAACTAACAAGCATCGGATGTTATAGGACCAGTGCTTTGTATCAGTTTCAGAAGCAGAGTTGGAATAGATATGGTCCGTATGTGTAGGTAACACCGTTCATTTGTTCTCAGCACACTCACGTTTCCTGCTGTCTTAGAGACTCTAGAAAGCTAGAGCGTGCTTCTTGCTCTAAAGCAGAGTGTGATCTATGGATGAGAACTCTGCTGTGTGTTTCACTTCAGAATTGGAGTTAAATCCTTGGCTCTGAGTCTTCCTACAAACAAGAATTCGTTTCAGGTAAGGGCAGTTACTTTACAGCTCAAACGAACTACATTGTTCACGAAGCTCACACGTTTCTCTTCTTAAATGACAAACATTGGATGCTGGAGGACCTTGCTTTGTATCAATTTCAGAGGCAGAGTTGGACTCGATATGGTCCGAATGTGTAAGAAACACTGTTCTTTTGCTATCAGCACACTCATGTTTCCTGCTGTCTTAGAGATTCTAGAAAGCAAGAGCATCCTTCTTGCTTTAAAGCAGTGTGTGATCAATGGATGAGAACTCTGCTGTGTGTTTCACTTCAGAAATGGAGTTAAATCCCAGGCTCTGAGTCTTCCTACAAACAAGACTTCGTTTCAGGTAAGGGCAGTTACTTTAAAGCTCAAACGAACTACAACTTTCACAAAGCTCAGACGTTTCTCATTTTAACTGACAAGCATTGGATGTTAGTGGACCTGTGGTTTGTTTCAGTTCCACAAGCAGAGTTGGACTAATGTGGTCTGTTTGTGTAGGAAACCCAGTTCTTTTTTTCTGAGCACAACCACGTTTCCTGCTGAATTAGAGAATCTAGAAAACAAGAGCGTGCTTCTTGCTCTGAAGCAGAGTGTGATCCATGGATGAGAACTATGATGTGTGTTTCCCTTCAGAAATGGAGTTAAATCCCAGGCTCGGTGTGTTCCAACACTCAAGACTTTGTTTCAGGTAAGGGCAGTCACTTTTCAGCTAAAACGAACTACATCGTTCACGAAGCTAACACGTTTCTCATCTTAACTGACAAGCATTGGATGTTAGAGGACCAGTGCTTTGTCTCAGTTTCAGAAGCATAGATGGACTAGATATGGTCGTTATGTGTAGGAAACACCGTTCTTTTGTTCTCAGCACACTCACGTTTCCTGCTGTCTTAGGGACTCTAGAAAGCTAGAGTGTGCTTCGTGCTCTAAAGCAGAGTGTGATCAATGGATGAGAACTCTGCTGTGTGTTTCACTTCAGAAATTGAGTTAAATTCCATGCTCTGTGTCTTCCTACAAGGAAGAATTCCTTTCAAGTAAGGGCAGTCACTTTTCAGCTCAAACGAACTACATCGTTCACGAAGCTCACACGTTTCTCATCTTAAATAACAAGCATTGGATGCTGGAGGACCTGTGCTTTTTATCAATTTCAGAGGCAGAGTTGGACTCGATATGGTCCGAATGTGTAAGAAACACCGTTCTTGTGTTCTCAGCACACTCATGTTTCCTGCTGTCTTAGAGACTCTAGAAAGCAAGAGCGTGCTTCTTGCTCTAAAGCAGAGTGTGATCTATATATGAGAACTCTGCTGTGTGTTTCCCTTCAGAAATGGAGTTAAATCCCAGGCTCTGAGTCTTCCTAAAAGCAACACTTCCTTTCAGGATAGGGCTGTTACTTTACAGCTCAAACGAACTACATCGTTCACGAAGCTAACACGTTCCTCATCTTAACTGACAAGCATCAGATGTTATAGGACCAGTGCTTTGTATCAGTTTCAGAAGCAGATTTGGAATAGATATGGTCCGTATGTGTAGGAAACACTGTTCTTTTGCTATCAGCACACTCACGTTTCCTGCTGCCTTAGGGACAGTAGAAAGCTAGAGCTTGCTTCTTGCTCTAAAGCAGAGTGTGATCCGTGGAAGAGAACTCTGCTCTGTGTTTCCTTTCAGAAATGGAGTTAAATCCCAGGCGCTGTGTCTTCCAACATGCAAGACTTCGTTTCAGGGAAGTGCAGACACTTTTCTGCTCAAACGAACTACATCGTTCACGAAGCTCACACGTTTCTCATCTTAAATGACCAGCATTGGATGTTGGAGGACCAGTGCTTTGTATCAGTTTCAGAAGCAGAGTTGGACTAGATATGGTCCGTATGTGTAGGAAACACCGTTCTTTTGCTATCAGCACACTCACGTTTCCTGCTGTCTTAGAGATTCTAGAAAGCTACAGCGTGCTTCTTGCCCTAAAGCAGAGTGTGATCAATGGAAGAGAACTCTCCTGTGTGTTTCACTTCAGAAATGGAGTTAAATCCCAGGCTCTGAGTCTTCCTACAAACAAAACTTCGTTTCAGGTAAGGGCAGTTACTTTAAAGCTCAAACGAACTACAACTTTCACAAAGCTCACAAGTTTCTCATTTTAACTGACAAGCATTGGATGTTAGTGGACCTGTGGTTTGTTTCAGTTCCACAAGCAGAGTTGGACTAGATGTGGTCTGTATGTGTAGGAAACACAGTTCTTTTTTTCTGATCACAACCACGTTTCCTGCTGAATTAGAGAATCTAGAAAACAAGAGCGTGCTTCTTGCTCTGAAGCAGAGTGTGATCCATGGATGAGAACTATGATGTGTGTTTCCCTTCAGAAATGGAGTTAAATCCCAGGCTCATTGTGTTCCAACACTCAAGACTTTGTTTCAGGTAAGGGCAGTCACTTTTCAGCTAAAACGAACTACATCGTTCACAAAGCTAACACGTTTCTCATCTTAACTGACAAGCATTGGATGTTAGAGGACCAGTGCTTTGTCTCAGTTTCAGAAGCATAGATGGACTAGATATGGTCGTTATGTGTAGGAAACACCGTTCTTTTGTTCTCAGCACACTCACGTTTCCTGCTGTCTTAGGGACTCTAGAAAGCTAGATTGTGCTTCGTGCTCTAAAGCAGAGTGTGATCAATGGATGAGAACTCTGCTGTGTGTTTCACTTCAGAAATTGAGTTAAATCCCAGGCTCTGAGTCTTCCTACAAACAAGATTTCGTTTCAGGGAAAGGCAGTTACTTTACAGCTCAAACGAACTACTTCGTTCAGGAAGCTCACACGTTTCTCATCTTAAATGACAAGCATTGGATCCTGGAGTACCTGTGCTTTGTATCAATTTCAGAGGTAGAGTTGGACTCGATATGGTCCGAATGTCTAAGAAACACCGTTCTTGTGTTCTCAGCACACTCATGTTTCCTGCTCTCTTAGAGATTCTAGAAAGCAAGATCGTGCTTCTTGGTCTAAAGCAGAGTGTGATCTATATATGAGAACTCTCCTGTGTGTTTCACTTCAGAAATGGAGTTAAATCCCAGGCTCTGAGTCTTCCTACAAACAAGACTTCCATTCAGGTACGGGCAGTTACTTTACAGCTCAAACGAACTACATCGTTCCCAAAGCTCAGACGTTTCTCATCTTAAATGACAAGCATCAGATGATAGAGGACCTGTGCTTTGTATCAATTTCAGAGGTAGAGTTCGACTAGATATGGTCCATATGTGTAGGAAACACCTTTCTTTTGTTCTCAGCACACTCATGTTTCCTGCTGTCTTAGAGACTCTAGAAAGCTAGAGCGTGCTTCTTGCTCTAAAGCAGAGTGTGATCTATATATTAGGACTCTGCTGTGTGTTTCCCTTCAGAAATGGAGTTAAATCCCTGGCTCTGAGTCTTCCTACAAGCAACACTTCCTTTCAGGAAAGGGCTGTTACTTTACAGCTCAAACGCACTACATCGTTCACGAAGCTAACACATTCCTCATCTTAACTGACAAGCATCGGATGTTATAGGACCAGTGCTTTGTATCATTTTCAGAAGCAGAGTTGGAATAGATATGGTCCGTATGTGTAGGAAACACCGTTTAATTGTTCTTAGCACACTCACGTTTGCTGCTGTATTAGAGAATCTAGAAAGCAAGAGCGTGCTTCTTGCTCTAAAGCGGAGTGTGATCAATGGATGAGAACTCTGCTGTGTGTTTCACTTCCGAAAAGGAGTTTAATCCCAGGCTCTGAGTCTTCCTACAAAAAAGACTTCGTTTCAGGTAAGGGCAGTTACTTTACAGCTCAAACGAACAACATCGTTCCCGAAGCTCACACGTTTCTCATCTTAAATGACAAGCATTAGATGCTGGAGGACCTGTGCTTTGTATCAATTTCAGAGGCAGAGTTGGACTAGATATGGTCCGTATGTGTAGGAAACACCGTTCCTTTATTCTCAGCACACTCATGTTTCCTGCTGTCTTAGAGAATCTAGAAAGCAAGAGCGTGCTTCTTGCTCTGAAGCAGAGTGTGATCCATGGATGAGAACTGTGCTGTGTGTTTCCCTTCAGAAATGGAGTTAAATCCCAGGCTCTGTGTCTTCCAACATGCAAGCCTTCTTTTCAGGGAAGGGAAGTCACTTTTCAGCTCAAACGAACTACATCGTTCACGAAGCTCACATGTTTCTCATCTTAACTGACAAGCATCGGATGTTAAAGGACCAGTGCTTTGTATCAGTTTCAGAAGCAGAGTTGGAAGAGATATGGTCCGTATGTGTAGGAAACACCGTTCTTTTGTTCTCAGCACACTCACGTTTCCTGCTCTCTTAGAGACTCTAGAAAGCTAGAGCGTGCTTCTTAATCTAAAGCAGAGTGTGATCAATGGATGAGAACTCTGCTGTGTGTTTCACTTCAGAAATGGAGTTAAATCCCAGGCTGTGAGTCTTCCTACAAAAAAGACTTCGTTTCAGGTAAGGGCAGTTATTTTACAGCTCAAACGAACAACATCGTTCCCGAAGCTCACACGATTCTCATCTTAAATGTCAAGCATTGGATGCTGGAGGACCTGTGCTTTGTATCAATTTCAGAGGCAGAGTTGGACTCGATATGGTCCGAAAGTGTAAGAAACACCCTTCTTGTGTTCTCAGCACACTCATGTTTCCTGCTGCCTTAGAGATTCTAGAAAGCAAGAGCGTGCTTCTTGCTCTAAAGCAGAGTGTGATCTATATATGAGAACTCTGCTGTGTGTTTCCCTTCAGAAATGGAGTTAAATCCCAGGCTCTGAGTCTTCCTACAAGCAACACTTCGTTTCAGGAAAGGGCTGTTACTTTACATCTCAAACGAACTACATCGTTCACGAAGCTCACACGTTTCTCATCTTAACTGACAAGCATCGGATGTTATAGGACCAGTGCTTTGTATCAGTTTCAGAAGCAGAGTTGGAATAGATATGGTCCGTATGTGTAGGAAACACCGTTCTTTTGCTATCAGCACACTCAAGTTTCCTGCTGCCTTAGGGACAGTAGAAAGCTAGAGCTTGCTTCTTGCTCTAAAGCAGAGTGTGATCCGTGGAAGAGAACTCTGCTCTGTGTTTCCTTTCAGAAATGGAGTTAAATCCCAGGCGCTGTGTCTTCCAACATGCAAGACTTCGTTTCAGGGAAGTGCAGTCACTTTTCAGCTCAAACGAACTACATCGTTCACGAAGCTCACACGTTTCTCATCTTAAATGACAAGCATTGGATGTTAGAGGACCAGTGCTTTGTATCAGTTTCAGAAGCAGAGTTGGCCTAGATATGGTCCGTATGTGTAGGAAACACCGTTCTTTTGCTATCAGCACACTCACGTTTCCTGCTGTCTTAGAGACTCTAGAAAGCTAGAGGGTGCTTCTTGCTCTAAAGCAGAGTGTGATCAATGGAAGAGAACTCTCCTGTGTGTTTCACTTCAGAAATGGAGTTAAATCACAAGCTCTGAGTCTTCCTACAAACAAGACTTCGATTCAGGTGCGGGCAGGTACTTTACAGCTCAAAGGAACTACATCGTTCCCAAAGCTCACACGTTTCTCATCTTAAATGACAAGCATCAGATGATAGAGGACCTGTGCTTTGTATCAATTTCAGAGGCAGAGTTCGACTAGATAAGGTCCGTATGTGTAAGAAACACCGTTCTTTTGCTCTCAGCACACTCATGTTTCCTGTTGTCTTAGAGATTCTAGAAAGCAAGAGCATCCTTCTTGCTTTAAAGCAGAGTGTGATCAATGGATGAGAACTCTGCTGTGTGTTTCACTTCAGAAATGGAGTTAAATCCCAGGCTCTGAGTCTTCCTACAAGCAACACTTCGTTTTAGGTAAGGACAGTTACTTTAGAGCTCAAACGAACTACATCGTTCACGAAGCTCACACGTTCCTCATCTTAACTGACAAGCATCGGATGTTAGAGGACCTGTGCTTTATATCAGTTTCAGAAGCAGAGTTGGAATATCTATGGTCCGTATGTAGGAAATACTGTTCTTTTGTTCTCAGCACACTCACGTTTTCTGCTGTATAAGAGAATCTAGAAAGCAAGAGCGTGCTTCTTGCTCTGAAGCAGAGTGTGATCCATGGATGAGAACTGTGCTGTGTGTTTCCCTTCAGAAATGGAGTTAAATCCCAGGCTCTGTGTCTTCCAACATGCAAGCCTTCTTTTCAGGGAAGGGAAGTCACTTTTCAGCTCAAACGAACTACATCGTTCACGAAGCTCACATGTTTCTCATCTTAACTGACAAGCATCGGATGTTAAAGGACCAGTGCTTTGTATCAGTTTCAGAAGCAGAGTTGGAAGAGATATGGTCCGTATGTGTAGGAAACACCGTTCTTTTGTTCTCAGCACACTCACGTTTCCTGCTCTCTTAGAGACTCTAGAAAGCTAGAGCGTGCTTCTTAATCTAAAGCAGAGTGTGATCAATGGATGAGAACTCTGCTGTGTGTTTCACTTCAGAAATGGAGTTAAATCCCAGGCTCTGTGTCTTCCTACAATAAAGACTTCATTTCAGGTAAGGGCAGTTACTTTACAGCTAAAAATGAACTACATTGTTCACGAAGCTCACAAGTTTATCATCTTAACTGACAAGCATTGGATGTTAGTGGACCTGTGGTTTGTTTCAGTTTCACAAGCAGAGTTGGACTAGATATGGTCCGTATGTGTCGGAAACACAGTTCTTTTTTTCTGAGCACAACCACGTTTCCTGCTGTATTAGACAATCTAGAAAGCAAGAGTGTTCTTCTTGCTCTGAAGCAGAGTGTGATCCATGGATGAGAACTATGCTGTGTGTTTCCCATCAGAAATGGAGTTAAATCCCAGGCTCTGTGTCTTACAACATGCAAGACTTCGTTTCAGGGAAGGGCAGTCACTTTTCAGCTCAAACGAACTACATCTTTCACGAAGTTCACACGTTTCTCATCTTGAGTGACAAGCATTGGATTTTAGAGGAGCAGTGCTTTGTATCAGTTTCAGAAGCAGAGTTGAACTAGATATGGTCCATATGTGTAGGATACACCGTTCTTTTGTTCTCATCACACTCAGGTTTCCTGCCGTCTTAGTGACTCTGGAAAGCAAGAGTGTGATTCTTGCTCTAAAGCAGAGTGTGATCTATATATGGGAACTCTGTGGTGTGTTTCCCCTCAGAAATGGAGTTATATTCCAGGCTCTTTGTCTCCCTACAAGCAAGAATTCCTTTCAAGTATGGGCAGTCACTTTTCAGCTCAAACAAACTACATCGTTCACGAAGCTCACACGCTTCTCATCTTAACTGACAAGCATTGGATGTTAGAGTACAAGTGCTTTGTATCACTTTCAGAAGTAGAGTTGGCCTAGATATGGTCCGTATGTGTAGGAAACACCGTTCATTTGTTCTTAGCACACTCACGTTTTCTGCTGTATTAGAGAATCTAGAAAGCAAGAGCGTGCTCCTTGCTCTGAAGCAGAGTGTGATCCATTGATGAGAACTATGCTGTGTGTTTCCCTTCAGAAATGGAGTTAAATCCCAGGCTCTGTGTCTTCCAACATGAAAGAGTTCGTTTCAGGTAAGGGCTGTTACTTTACAGCTCAAAAGATCTACATCGTTCACGAAGCTCACACGTTTCTCATCTTAACTAACAAGCATCGGATGTTATAGGACCAGTGCTTTGTATCAGTTTCAGAAGCAGAGTTGGAATAGATATGGTCCGTATGTGTAGGTAACACCGTTCATTTGTTCTCAGCACACTCACGTTTCCTGCTGTCTTAGAGACTCTAGAAAGCTAGAGCGTGCTTCTTGCTCTAAAGCAGAGTGTGATCTATGGATGAGAACTCGGCTGTGTGTTTCACTTCAGAAATGGAGTTAAATCCCAGGCTCTGAGTCTTCCTACAAGCAACACTTCGTTTCAGGAAAGGGCTGTTACTTTACATCTCAAACGAACTACATCGTTCACGAAGCTCACACGTTTCTCATCTTAACTGACAAGCATCGGATGTTATAGGACCAGTGCTTTGTATCAGTTTCAGAAGCAGATTTGGAATAGATATGGTCCGTATGTGTAGGAAACACTGTTCTTTTGCTATCAGCACACTCACGTTTCCTGCTGCCTTAGGGACAGTAGAAAGCTAGAGCTTGCTTCTTGCTCTAAAGCAGAGTGTGATCCGTGGAAGAGAACTCTGCTCTGTGTTTCCTTTCAGAAATGGAGTTAAATCCCAGGCGCTGTGTCTTCCAACATGCAAGACTTCGTTTCAGGGAAGTGCAGACACTTTTCTGCTCAAACTAACTACATCGTTCACGAAGCTCACACGTTTCTCATCTTAAATGACAAGCATTGGATGTTGGAGGACCAGTGCTTTGTATCAGTTTCAGAAGCAGAGTTGGACTAGATAAGGTCCGTATGTGTACGAAACACCGTTCTTTTGCTCTCAGCACACTCATGTTTCCTGTTGTCTTAGAGATTCTAGAAAGCAAGAGCATCCTTCTTGCTTTAAAGCAGAGTGTGATCAATGGATGAGAACTCTGCTGTGTGTTTCACTTCAGAAATGGAGTTAAATCCCAGGCTCTGAGTCTTCCTACAAGCAACACTTCGTTTTAGGTAAGGACAGTTACTTTAGAGCTCAAACGAACTACATCGTTCACGAAGCTCACACGTTCCTCATCTTAACTGACAAGCATCGGATGTTAGAGGACCTGTGCTTTATATCAGTTTCAGAAGCAGAGTTGGAATATCTATGGTCCGTATGTAGGAAATACTGTTCTTTTGTTCTCAGCACTCTCATGTTTCCTGCTGTATTTGAGAATCTAGAATGCAAGAGCGTGCTTCTTGGTCTGAAGAAGAGTGTGATCCATGGATGAGAACTATGCTGTGTGTTTCCCTTCAGAAATGGAGTTAAATTCCAGGCTCTGTGTCTTCCAACATACAAGACTTCTTTTCAAGTAAGGGCAGTCACTTTTCAGCTCAAACGAACTACATCGTTCACGAAGCTCACACGTTTCTCATCTTAACTGACAAGCATTGGATGTTAGAGGACCAGTGCTTTGTTTCAGTTTCAGACGCAGAGTTTGACTAGATATGGTCTGTATGTGTAGGAAACACCGTTCATTTGTTCTTAGCACACTCACGTTTTCTGCTGTATAAGAGAATCTAGAAAGCAAGAGCGTGCTTCTTGCTCTGAAGCAGAGTGTGATCCATGGATGAGAACTGTGCTGTGTGTTTCCCTTCAGAAATGGAGTTAAATCCCAGGCTCTGTGTCTTCCAACATGCAAGCCTTCTTTTCAGGGAAGGGAAGTCACTTTTCAGCTCAAACGAACTACATCGTTCACGAAGCTCACATGTTTCTCATCTTAACTGACAAGCATCGGATGTTAAAGGACCAGTGCTTTGTATCAGTTTCAGAAGCAGAGTTGGAAGAGATATGGTCCGTATGTGTAGGAAACACCGTTCTTTTGTTCTCAGCACACTCACGTTTCCTGCTCTCTTAGAGACTCTAGAAAGCTAGAGCGTGCTTCTTAATCTAAAGCAGAGTGTGATCAATGGATGAGAACTCTGCTGTGTGTTTCACTTCAGAAATGGAGTTAAATCCCAGGCTGTGAGTCTTCCTACAAAAAAGACTTCGTTTCAGGTAAGGGCAGTTATTTTACAGCTCAAACGAACAACATCGTTCCCGAAGCTCACACGATTCTCATCTTAAATGTCAAGCATTGGATGCTGGAGGACCTGTGCTTTGTATCAATTTCAGAGGCAGAGTTGGACTCGATATGGTCCGAAAGTGTAAGAAACACCCTTCTTGTGTTCTCAGCACACTCATGTTTCCTGCTGCCTTAGAGATTCTAGAAAGCAAGAGCGTGCTTCTTGCTCTAAAGCAGAGTGTGATCTATATATGAGAACTCTGCTGTGTGTTTCCCTTCAGAAATGGAGTTAAATCCCAGGCTCTGAGTCTTCCTACAAGCAACACTTCGTTTCAGGAAAGGGCTGTTACTTTACATCTCAAACGAACTACATCGTTCACGAAGCTCACATGTTTCTCATCTTAACTGACAAGCATCGGATGTTATAGGACCAGTGCTTTGTATCAGTTTCAGAAGCAGAGTTGGAATAGATATGGTCCGTATGTGTAGGAAACACCGTTCTTTTGCTATCAGCACACTCAAGTTTCCTGCTGCCTTAGGGACAGTAGAAAGCTAGAGCTTGCTTCTTGCTCTAAAGCAGAGTGTGATCCGTGGAAGAGAACTCTGCTCTGTGTTTCCTTTCAGAAATGGAGTTAAATCCCAGGCGCTGTGTCTTCCAACATGCAAGACTTCGTTTCAGGGAAGTGCAGTCACTTTTCAGCTCAAACGAACTACATCGTTCACGAAGCTCACACGTTTCTCATCTTAAATGACAAGCATTGGATGTTAGAGGACCAGTGCTTTGTATCAGTTTCAGAAGCAGAGTTGGCCTAGATATGGTCCGTATGTGTAGGAAACACCGTTCTTTTGCTATCAGCACACTCACGTTTCCTGCTGTCTTAGAGACTCTAGAAAGCTAGAGGGTGCTTCTTGCTCTAAAGCAGAGTGTGATCAATGGAAGAGAACTCTCCTGTGTGTTTCACTTCAGAAATGGAGTTAAATCACAAGCTCTGAGTCTTCCTACAAACAAGACTTCGATTCAGGTGCGGGCAGGTACTTTACAGCTCAAAGGAACTACATCGTTCCCAAAGCTCACACGTTTCTCATCTTAAATGACAAGCATCAGATGATAGAGGACCTGTGCTTTGTATCAATTTCAGAGGCAGAGTTCGACTAGATAAGGTCCGTATGTGTAAGAAACACCGTTCTTTTGCTCTCAGCACACTCATGTTTCCTGTTGTCTTAGAGATTCTAGAAAGCAAGAGCATCCTTCTTGCTTTAAAGCAGAGTGTGATCAATGGATGAGAACTCTGCTGTGTGTTTCACTTCAGAAATGGAGTTAAATCCCAGGCTCTGAGTCTTCCTACAAGCAACACTTCGTTTTAGGTAAGGACAGTTACTTTAGAGCTCAAACGAACTACATCGTTCACGAAGCTCACACGTTCCTCATCTTAACTGACAAGCATCGGATGTTAGAGGACCTGTGCTTTATATCAGTTTCAGAAGCAGAGTTGGAATATCTATGGTCCGTATGTAGGAAATACTGTTCTTTTGTTCTCAGCACTCTCATGTTTCCTGCTGTATTTGAGAATCTAGAATGCAAGAGCGTGCTTCTTGGTCTGAAGAAGAGTGTGATCCATGGATGAGAACTATGCTGTGTGTTTCCCTTCAGAAATGGAGTTAAATTCCAGGCTCTGTGTCTTCCAACATACAAGACTTCTTTTCAAGTAAGGGCAGTCACTTTTCAGCTCAAACGAACTACATCGTTCACGAAGCTCACACGTTTCGCATCTTAACTGACAAGCATTGGATGTTAGAGGACCAGTGCTTTGTTTCAGTTTCAGACGCAGAGTTGGACTAGATATGGTCTGTATGTGTAGGAAACACCGTTCATTTGTTCTTAGCACACTCACGTTTTCTGCTGTATAAGAGAATCTAGAAAGCAAGAGCGTGCTTCTTGCTCTGAAGCAGAGTGTGATCCATGGATGAGAACTGTGCTGTGTGTTTCCCTTCAGAAATGGAGTTAAATCCCAGGCTCTGTGTCTTCCAACATGCAAGCCTTCTTTTCAGGGAAGGGAAGTCACTTTTCAGCTCAAACGAACTACATCGTTCACGAAGCTCACATGTTTCTCATCTTAACTGACAAGCATCGGATGTTAAAGGACCAGTGCTTTGTATCAGTTTCAGAAGCAGAGTTGGAAGAGATATGGTCCGTATGTGTAGGAAACACCGTTCTTTTGTTCTCAGCACACTCACGTTTCCTGCTCTCTTAGAGACTCTAGAAAGCTAGAGCGTGCTTCTTAATCTAAAGCAGAGTGTGATCAATGGATGAGAACTCTGCTGTGTGTTTCACTTCAGAAATGGAGTTAAATCCCAGGCTCGTTGTGTTCCAACACTCAAGACTTTGTTTCAGGTAAGGGCAGTCACTTTTCAGCTAAAACGAACTACATCGTTCACAAGTTTCTCATTTTAACTGACAAGCATTGGATGTTAGTGGACCTGTGGTTTGTTTCAGTTCCACAAGCAGAGTTGGACTAGATGTGGTCTGTATGTGTAGGAAACACAGTTCTTTTTTTCTGATCACAACCACGTTTCCTGCTGAATTAGAGAATCTAGAAAACAAGAGCGTGCTTCTTGCTCTGAAGCAGAGTGTGATCCATGGATGAGAACTATGATGTGTGTTTCCCTTCAGAAATGGAGTTAAATCCCAGGCTCGTTGTGTTCCAACACTCAAGACTTTGTTTCAGGTAAGGGCAGTCACTTTTCAGCTAAAACGAACTACATCGTTCACAAAGCTAACACGTTTCTCATCTTAACTGACAAGCATTGGATGTTAGAGGACCAGTGCTTTGTCTCAGTTTCAGAAGCATAGATGGACTAGATATGGTCGTTATGTGTAGGAAACACCGTTCTTTTGTTCTCAGCACACTCACGTTTCCTGCTGTCTTAGGGACTCTAGAAAGCTAGAGTGTGCTTCGTGCTCTAAAGCAGAGTGTGATCAATGGATGAGAACTCTGCTGTGTGTTTCACTTCAGAAATTGAGTTAAATTCCATGCTCTGTGTCTTCCTACAAGGAAGAATTCCTTTCAAGTAAGGGCAGTCACTTTTCAGCTCAAACCAACTACATCGTTCACGAAGCTCACACGTTTCTCATCTTAAATAACAAGCATTGGATGCTGGAGGACCTGTGCTTTTTATCAATTTCAGAGGCAGAGTTGGACTAGATAGGATCCGTATGTGTAGGAAACACCGTTCATTTGTTCTCAGCACACACAAGTTTCCTGCTGTCTTAGAGAATCTAGAAAGCTAGAGTGTGCTTCTTGTTTTAAAGCAGAGTGTGATCAAGGGATGAGAACTCTGTTGT